>JZKD02S2434546.1:13198-48012 GCA_000966675.3 Picea glauca
GAACATTTAAGTGGGGTAAAAGGAGGTTTCCCCCTCGAAGAGGCTTATTATCTGAAATTATCTCTTTTTGAAGGCGTTGAGTACTTTTTCTGAGGTTTTTCTATGCTATATTGATATTTGGTTCTTAACACACAATAAAAAGGCCATGCAATATTTCTTTGGGAAAATCAATTTTGTAAGAAAATTTACTCTTGATTTTGCCGAAACCATCAAACCTTTACAAATAATGATTCGCAAAGATGCAGAGTTTAAATGGGATGAAGAGAAGAAAAGTTCTTTCAATAACATCAAAATTGCCATCTCCCAAGAACTAGTGTTACGAAGCCCTGATTTCAGCAAATATTTTTTCCTTTATACCTTTGCTTCTAACCAATCCTTGGTTGTAGTACGTACCCAAAAGGATGATGAAAACAATGAAGCATCAATATCCTTTATGAGCACAAACCTCCAAGGAGTTTAACTAATCTACCCTGCTATAGAAAAATAGGCTTACGCAGTATATAAAGCAGTCAAACACTTCAGCTCCTATATCCTGAAGAATCACACTAAAGTCATAGTACCTCATCCAGCGATCTGATCTTTGTTCACTCAACAAGCGATGGGATAAGGAAGGGGAAATTGGATGGAAGTCATCCAAGAATTTGATCTAGACATAAAACCTGCCAAAATAGTCAAAGTTCAAGGATTGTATAAACTGGTTGTTGAAGCCCAAGGTACGATGAATGCAGAAGACCCCGGTTGGAAAAATGAGCTATCATTATGGTGCGGTGAAGCCTTATACGTACCTCTCAGGAAAGAATCCTGGTATGGAAACTTGTCTTATCTCCTGCATCATGAAACTTGTCCAAAAAAACTAAACCCTAGAGAAAGGAGATCCCTCAGGTTAAAATCCCCTCAATATCGCCTCATAAATTATGTTCTTTTTCACATAAACTTTGATGGATTACTCCTTAGATGTCTTGAACAGGATTATGTAGAAAAGGTACTGAGAGAACTCCATGATGGTCCAGCGGGTGGAAATTTTGCAAGAGAAACTATGGCTCACAAAATACTAAGGGTTGGTTATTATTGGCCTACTTTGTTCAGGGACGCTCATGCATATGCCAGGAAATGTAAATCTTGTCAAGTAAGTGGCGATAGGGAAAATAGAGTAGCCATTCCACTCTATTCGGTGGACATATCCAGACCATTCGTGCAATGGGGAATAGACGTCATAGGAGAAATTACTCCCAATTCTTCGAAACAACATAAATATATTTTGACTGCTACAGATTATTTCATGAGGTAGACGATGGCTATCCCTATCACGCACATTAATGAAAAGGTATTGATCAAAGTTTTAGAACAACAACTAATAACAAGGTTTGGGATGCCCTCTGTCCTCATTTTTGACAATGTTGCCTACTTTTATTCCATGTGCTTGATCAAATTTTCCCTTGATAAGGGGATCATAATAAGATATTCTGCAAACTACTATCCACAAGGGAATGGGGTAGCTGTGTCAACTAATAAAAACCAAGTGAGAATTAAAAAAAAAAAAACAGTTGTTGAAAATCAGAGGAATTGGCATAATTTACATCATAATTCTTTATGGGCCGATAGAGTAACACCTAAAGAAGCCATAGGAAACTTTTCGCACTTTCTGGTATATGGGAAAGAAACCATTATTCCAAACAGATTGTACCTTCCATCTTTACATCTTTCCTAGGCATCAAGAGGTCATCCCTCATCTGCTCTACAACAAAGGATTGATACCCTTCTCATGTTGGATGAAGAAAGAGAAAAGGCTAAAGTTAATTTCACCACTCATCAACAAGTAGTTAAAATATGGTTTGACAGACATAATGCCAAAGAAAAAAAAATTGAGGTAGGAGACCTAGTCTTGAAGTGGGATAAAGAAAAAGAGTCCAAAGGAAAACACTCAAAGTTCCAAAATATATGGCTCGAACCTTTTTAGGGGGAAGGGAAGAAGGGAGTAGGCACATACCGGTTGAAAAATATGAGGGGGGAATCTGACAGTCTCCTGGTGAATGGCCAAGCCTTGAAAAAATCTTCTCCTAAAAATAAAAATAAAAAATGTGTCTTTTGATGCTTTGTTTGAGTTTATGTTTCTTTTCAACATACATTTTGATCAGGATGAGTGTGTGGGTTTAGGGAAGACCGACTATGAAATTGTTTTTATTTCTTTCTTTTTTTTGTTATTTTCTTTTAATTAAGTTATGTTTCATAAAGTAATGGTTGACTTTAATAAAACGGTAAAGAAGACTCTGCTCCTGACCTACACTTACATGCCAAATAAGAGATGTTGGGAAAATACAAATTTGCAAAATCATATTTTTCTTTGTAAGAATATTTCCTGGGAAAGTAATGAAATATCTACTTGGTGTGCTGGTAATGCTAAATGGAAATATGGCTAGATGGAAATAATTACATGTACCTATGGACAGAGCCAGGAAAAGCTCCACCTTAACACTTTCACCTTGTCCTAAAAAAACATATCCTCCTCTCTGACTCACTCTCGGCATTTATGTCAGAAAAATATGATCCATAAAAACAGTATAAAGTCTAAGAGGGTATGCATATATCTCTGTCAAGGCTATGGATCCTCGCTAGCAACGAAGCAAGATATGTGATGTCAAGGTGACTCCGTCAAGTATATGGACGCTCATTGGCAGTGGAGCAACACTGTAAGAAAGGAATGATAGATAAAATGCCTCACACCAATGGACTCCCTACCTGGCTCTCGTCTAGAGAGGACATGGATTGAGGTTAAAATGAAAGGGGGTGGAAAAGCCAAACTCCACAGGAAGATCCGGATTTGCGAACCCGGGAACTTGTACACATTGATAGAAAAGGTTATGTTGAAAAGGAATAGAATAAATCCAGGGGGTTTCTCGACCAATTTTCATAGGCTAAGCACAAGGGAAGGAGTAGAGATTATGTTTTCTCCCAGAGAATCACCATTTTTTGAGCACTCAGCACACCCTAAAAGACTTTGCATAATTTCTTTATTTTTAGGTACCACTTATCATTTTTGAATCAAAGTGAGTTTTGTGGGATGGATGGATTTATATTTTGTTATTGAGTCTTGTTATCGATTATTCTTGATTGGTTTGAAGTTATTTATGGTTTGATTGTTTTAGTAACATGGCATGAAGGGCCTAAAATGTACACGGTTTAAACTTTTTCAATGGTCGTTGATCGACAAATTTTGGTCTGTAGTACAACACTTTAACATCGTTGATACGTTTTTGACATTGGCGAGATCGAATATATAAATTACAAATATGGACAACCATAACAAATCGTCGATCGTCGATCGTCGATCGTCGATCACCGATACATTTTCGGAATCAACGAAATACGAGGGACGAAACTACAAAACATTAACCGTCACAAATCGGTGATCGTCGATCATCAATACATTGTTGGCATTGACAGGACAGGATGTCGTAGTCAGGGATGTATGTCTAAAGAAAACCACCGATGATGAAAAAATGTTTCTCACATAGAGTTCAAAATCAACAGCCACGTGTCTTTGTCACATAAATAGTCTGTATGACTCAGTCTTTTCCCTGCGTCGTCTTTTTAGGTTCCCTGTGTCATATCTGTACTTCCATGTCAACATTTCACGTTATCTTTGTATGACAGTTTTGGTCGGTGTCGGAACTTTTGCCTAAAGGTATCAATGAAACAATGTCTAAGAAAAATTGTCGACATTGATTCACTCATTAACTATCGGCAGAAGGATAGGTCATCAAACATCGGTGTTTTTCATCGAACCTTTGTCATTCTACATCGAAAATCTTGGTTGATCCATGTTGTTCTTCCATTCAAAATACCTTTCTATTTTCCCGACGCCGATCATACTAGTTTCTTGTGAACATGAAAAAGCTTGGTAATTTGATGGGACACCTCCAGTTGAGATAAGAGAGAATTATGTGTTTTGATAGACACATTAAATTTTCATGCAACCTACACCACGATCACGCGCGTCTCTCAATCGTTGAAATTTGAATTTGCCGATGAACTACAAAATAATATGCTCATGCGCCATCAGTCGACGTTGCATTTAATCACGAGCATGATGTGGATTCTTTGGTAGATTGTGTAGACCACATTTACACCTCTCAATTTAAGACTTGACTTGACAAGGTAAGTATACTTTCTATTTAAATTTACAAGGTCATGCCCAAACATGGTATTTTGTTCGCAAATCACTTACCTCACGAAGCAGACGACGAAGCGAGAGCAAACATTGAGGAGGTTACAACCCACTCTCCGAATTTGATTACTAGTAAAACCAGGTTAATATCTCGCGAGGAAGAGGTAAGCATTTTATTTATCAGTTCTACACCTACGTTTGTGTCAATAACACTTCACTGGTTGGCTGGAAACTCACTATAATTTTTATTTTTTTTCAAGAAAATGCCTCCAAGAAAGCCAACAACCAAGTGATCACGAAGAATGCCCAAAATGAAGGAAGTAGAGGTCTGCGAAGGGTCTACACCAGTCACTAAAAAAGATATTTATTTTATCTCAAAGACAGAATCAGTTATCCACACATCTACCAAAAAGGAGTTTACCCAACCTTCGGTGTTCGACGACATGGAGGCAAGCACTGGATATAAAGTGGTACTCTTGCATTGGGGAGACCTGTATAGAAAAATAATTCAGGAGGATTACCCAAAGTTCACACCTCATAGCAACCCGGACGTCATAATATTGGATGATAAAGTGTTTTCAAACATCAGGAGATCATATCTGCATAGGGTGGCTTGTTGGACCCCAATTCTTCTCTACATAGAAATCTTAGGATGGATAATTGACTACGCAGACAAAGTGAAATGCATGATCAAAAATGTAGAGGGATAATGTGTTGGTGTTTTCCTTCCAATTGAGATACACAAGTATTATAAACTCAAGGACCCAGAGGAAAGGTTAAACACAGATTTCATGGTCAAATTTTATGAGTATCATGACACCAGTAGGTTACTAGACTCATGGTGGAAAGAGGAAAAAACATTCACAAACAGAAACACTGGATGGTACAACACGGTAATCTCAGAGATCCCTACATGTATTTAATGGCTTTGATTTTCCGATTATATGGAGAAAAGGTTTGCTCAAAAGTTTCAGAAGCTTGGATGCACTTGGAGTATACCGTGGCGATTTTCAGGAGTAGTTTCAATTGGGGAGACATTATTTCCAAACAAATGAGTATTAATATCCTACAGGCCCAAACACCGAAGGAAGGAGAAGTTCCAATATTCTACATGGCATCCTACCTGTTGGACGTAATCTGCGTAAGAAACTTTTTTGCAGGTATGAATTTAAGTTGCCATATTGTCAAATTTCATATACATGTTGATTTCAGTATCTTATGGGAAAATAGGTGCAAAAGATCGTATTCCGTGATATGTGATGGGTTCATAGCCAGAATATACTTCATTTATATCTTTGGAAAGGAATTCCCTAGGCTTTTAGTGGCGGCCAAAAATATGATATCTAAATTTGGCCACTCATACTTCGAAGAGACAAGCACCTATATCAGAGTGTTCAGAGCTACTGGTGCACCCCACATACTCCCCGTTCATGTCCCGGATCATCTCATATTGGGAGAGATTTGTTACCAGACCATTTTAAAAGGTTATAATGCTTCTATGGTAAAGGATAAGAAGAGATATTTCACTCCCTATGGTTTTCATATAGGAATTTATATGGTCAAAGAAATTGCGCAAGCAAAACAAGAAGGGTTAAATTAGCTTGAGTATCAGATCCTCATAGACCGCTTTCACAAGCATGATCAAAAGGGTTTAGTTCTGCAGTGCGCGTCGCATGTATCCTCCTATTGGTCGTAAGCTCATGAGAGTTTTGAAGATGAAATATTTACATAGGATGCCCAGGATTGGGAGAAGGTGCTCCATAGAAGGGCTAACCCAAATATGACCAGATTCAAAGTGATCATTGTTATCAGACTAATTGGTAAGTGTGGACACAAACAGATCTCCCTAAATTCCATAGGAAACTAGAACAAAACAAAACATAATACACACCTCGCCTTAAACTTCATCATCATATGAACTAGTTTAATGAGGTATAAGTGACATACCTTTTAAATGATGCTTGATCCTCGCTAGTATCATCCTTGTAGCTCCTTCCTTGAGTTTTCAAAATAGTAAGCATGTCTAAGAATCACAAACCAACAAAAAGGGAAAGCAAAGATATATATATTCTAATGAAGTCTATGTATATGATCAAGGAATTATACAATAGAAGACGAGATGCTTATATAGGGAAGAAATGTATTATTGTATTATATGAATAGAAAGTGGAGAATACAACCCATGCCTTGATTTTGCAAGGTCCCCTTTCAATGGCTCTTTGCTTCAACACACACACCTTTGCTCCAATGCCTTGAATGAAGAAGATCCACAATCTGACTTGAAGAACTAAAGCAAATATCTCAAGCAAAATCTGAAGTAGAACTCTTCTTACAAATCTTAGTCTATTCAACCTTAGCCTTTTCCATGATAGATTCCTCTTTATATAGTGTGAAAGAGATATGGATGAGGATATTAGGATGATCCCACCAAATCAGATAAGCGAGTAAGATCCAAACCAATTGGAGGCCACCTCAGCTTCTAGAATATTCCCTTCTAGAACATTAGTGAATTTTGACTTTTCCCATGCTTTAAGCATCGTCGCACCCCATGCATAAGTAGCATGGGATGACGTCGCAGTCTAGGTTTAGGGAAGAGTGTGATGATCAAGAATCATCACACCCCATGCATATGGCAGGCTGCGACAACCTTCCTTGTCATGGTTTTTGAGAGAGGAAAGAAAATCACTTTTCCCATGGATAAAGTCTCTTTTAATATTTTTCAGGGAACATGAACACATGTTGTCAGGTGATCACTGAGGCAGCCAAAATAATGTGTAACAGAATTCCCCCAAAAGTATGAATATGGAACTCGTGACAGCTGAAATACTTCTTAGAATGTGTTTGTCGAAAACAAGGAGCCCATTGATCAGGAACCTGCAAACAAACAAGCATTTGCATAATATCATACCATTTCAGAGGTAGGCATTCCCATGATCAGACTACAAGTGACTGTAATCATAAGTGGCAAGTGAGTCATGGCCACTAAACATACATTGTGGATCCATGTCATCATGATTCGACATAGCCACCAGGAATACACTATGGATCTATGCTTTAAAGAATTCAAATTCAGACATAGCCGCGAGACATACACAGTGGATCTATGCGTCAGTACAAATTCATGAATACTCTGTCGCAACCTGGACCAAAATGATAAGATATAGGTTTTTCATTCCCATCTATCCAAGTATGAATCTATCCATGTGATTACAGGTGTCGAGGTCAAACATGGTAGAAACCACTTGATTACCGATCATTAATGGAAACCATTAACAAGTGCAAGTGAGATCACCATTGATGTCAATGAATCCCAAGGTACCCTAGTACAATCCAACGAATGTGAATTAATGATTTGAAGTAGAACACTTGATGGAATCTTCCAATCATGGGTCAATGATGTGAACTCACTGTTGAAAGCCAAGAAACCTATCATTGAGGCATGCAAGATCTAAGGTACTAAATGATTTTTGAGTCTTGTTCCCAGATAATGTGTTGAAGTCGACAGGAGAAAACTCGACACAGGAGGGCCTTTACGTATCCCCCATCAATGACATGAAATATGTAACATATTTGAGGTAGATTAGAGTATGAAGTGATTCGAAACTGACACAGGGAAGGCCGACATGGTAGAAAATTTATAACTGCATATGGTTGATTCGATAGAAGGCTTGTCTAGGTTGGACTTATCTTGAACATATGAACGACACGACAATTGTCTTGGCATCATTGACTCAAGGATGACCCAACATATCAACTTGTGGATGGTCAAACAAGAGACAAATGGATTTCCCAACCCGAGTACAATGATGAAGGGAGGTGTCATGTTCAAGAGAGATTATTATTGCCACTAACACAAATATAGAGACACATTTCTTCCTTATTTCCCCCCACCATTTCTAGCGAGTACCTCTTTATTTTTATGAAAGCTTGAGGAGGATAACATATGCTTGTAGATATAAGCTCATCCTTCGGACGAGTCCCTCGGAGTATGTTTAACGAACCCTAAGAAGGAGTGGTTTGATCCCATATGGGTATTTCGATGTTTGTTTAATGAGTCCAAGGAAAGAAAACTCCAGGGTTTTTCAATTTTAGAGAGTCTGAAAAACACTTAAAGAGAACTCCTTCATGTCCTTTTTCGTAAATTAATCTGATGAGACCAAAAAAGTGATAACCTACCGCTCATCAGATGTTTTATTCAAATACTTTTATGAGCATGAAAAGAACAAGGTCGCTCAACCATCTTTTCATGTTTAGGGAGCTTGAAAAGAGCTTAAAGGATACTCCATAGGTTTTGTTTTTCATGTTGCCAATACGAGTTAGAAAAAACGACAAAAGACTACTCAACTACATTCTCATGGTTTCACCAGTGTGAGAAAGAACTAAGACTTTGCTTGGAGTTTTTCTTGAAAAACCCTAAAAGGATATGTACATGTGAAAAATATACAAAAACAAACCCAAAAGGGGTGGACCCTTGTTCCAATGTCTCATCTATAGACTTTTTAACTTGCACAAGTCAACACTTTCCAAGCTGTTAAGACTTTAGGGCATGGATAAAATATAAAAATGATATAATTTTGCAAATGAAAAGTGATAAAGTCAATAAAATAGGCCAAAAACACCATTTTACCATTTCATTTGCAAGTTTACCCAAATAGTGCTCCAAAGCCCTTTTTCACCCCGATTTTCAATTGTCGATTGTGGAGCATGTGGTGGATTATTTCACGAATCGTTTCCGTCCAACATGTAATCTCCTTCTCCTTCATCTTTTCATGGTTTCAAAATTTATTTTCATTGGTCAAATTTATGTGTTGGGTAAATTTTTTGGGGCTACCTGCGCGTTGAGGTCGTCGCAGGTGCCCCATATCATGAACCGTGATGATATAGGATCATCGCAAGTGACCCTATAGGTAGGGTGCAATGACATTGCATTGCATGAATGCGTAGCCCCATGACAACCACAACCAAAAATTTAAAAAAGATAAACCTAACTAGAAAAAAAAAACAGGAAAGAATTTTATGTTTCTAATCTCATCTTATTGCTCCTTGGTCAAGTTGTTGGAGTGGCATGAGTGAGAGAATGAAGAAGACTATTAGTTCATCAAAAATGACCCGGGAACAGTTATGGCTCTCACGCAGTGTGGGTTACTAAAATTCTTTAGGATTCAGAAGATGAGAGCCCAGTTGAGACTACTAGAGTACTTGGTTCACATGTGGGATGTGAATGAGCAGGCATTTCATGTGGGTGTCCACACACTCATGATAGATATAGAGGATATATATTCCCTGACAGGGCTATCTCATTGTGGTTCACGGATTTCACTTACAGGCAGCAGGGGTGGAGGTGAGCCTATGGATTACTATGTCCTCCATCATTATGTTACAGGTACCGAGAAACATAGCGGCAAAGTAGTTATCAGGGATGTATGAGATTTACCATTGCGGACTATCCTTTACACTATTACTCGCATGGAAGGGAGTGCAGCTCCCCATATGGATTTGCAGATCCATTTTAACTATGCAATAGAATGCATGGAGCCCAAGGTCTTCAACTGGTGTGAGGGGGTCCTAAAAAGCATGAAGAAACAACTTACCAAGTGCCTAAATGGTCGGTTAAAGCAATTTGGATATGGGTTCATTTTGGTATCCTTATTTATGGAGAGGGTTCTTGTCCTATGTATGAAGGTGGAGTGGGGTATACCCACTCCACAGGATCCACGAATGAAGAGGTGGGTAGATCTCATGGCTCGACATGGAGGTAATCCCATCGTCAAGTATGTCGATGTATTCTTCCAATGGTTGAGGAATCAGCTGCTCATGGTAGAATATTATGCGTATGCCATGGTAGATTTTCGTGGAGATCCAGATCTGGCTCTTCCTAATAGGTCCCAGTGGGGGGACATAGGTAAGAAGGAAATTTTTTGTTTATATAATGTTTTTTGTGTTATTTATCCAGTGACTAATCAAGTGCTCTCATCAATTCATATAATGTGGAGCCTTATCGGCCACCGTGATCATCTCCCATCTAGATACGTAGAGAGAGAGGTGTTGTAGCAAGAGTGGATGTTGCCGACCTCGAGGTTGTAGAAAAAAACCTTAAGGGATTGACCATGCATGTCCCTGACGCTACTGTGGATGATCTCCCTAGGAACTACCAATGCCACATAGTGGGCATATCCACATCTATCGATCAACTTCTTCGTAGATTAGCATGGGCAATCGCTTATTATAGTGGAAAAAACGTCCTTGAAGATTTTTTTACACGAATACGTGAGCTTCATATTTTTTATATTTTGGTCTCTAGACAAAACACTTTTTGTAAACTTTTATCGTTATAAATATAAATTTCCTACCGGCTTACTTGTTTTTGTAAAAAGTGATTGGATTTATAAATGTCTCAAATGTTTATCTAACACATAATTAGCCAATGCATCTGTCAACGTATATATACATCTAGGAATGTGTTGATATTCAATGTAATCAAAATGTTGTTCCAAGAGGCGAATTCGTAAATATACCAGTAACAAAGTAGGACTTCGGATGGAATAAACATTACTCAATTGTAGTACTACCAACTATGAATCAATTCGTACAATAAGATGAGAGATTCCAAGTGGAACGACGTCAGTTAATAACTCAATAAATTCATTGTATTATGCGATATTATTAGTTGCACGACCAAGGCAAACACCATGTAAATTGATCAATTCATTTGTAGGTGCATAGATTGCCTAAGCAGCAGATGCTAAGTTTTGAGTACTGTGACTAGCGCCATCAGCGAAGCCAATATAGGGTAGCGAAGACACCGACGTCTGGAAACCAAACACAATTCAAGGTAAGCAGCCGAAAGGTGGAACCAAAAATGAAAAAACACACAAGAGTATGATACACTAAAAATACACAACACTCATGCAAAAATGGTTTTAAGCATAGTACTTCTTTAAGTAAATCCCATTTTTGGGTTCACTCAAAGGAATTCCATCATAATATACCAGATCATAAGCCCCTTTCTCCAACACTCATTTCACAATATAAGGTCCCCGCCACATGGGCTCGAATTTACTGGCCCCTAGTAAGTCACGATCTTGTTCGTAAAGAAGAACTAGATCACCTTCAGAGAATACATGTGGTTTGACATGCTTTTCATATTGAGATTTGACATGCTTCTTCTAATTTTCAATGACTAAGGCAAAATCATGATGGGTTTCATCTAATTGCATCAAATACAAAAGATGTTCCTCTTCAATTGAGGTGTTAGGGAGAAGTTCGACAGCTAGTTTCAAAGATGGGATTTCACATTCGATCGAAAAAATTGCTTCAATACCATATACTAACTGGAAAGGTGTGAATCTTGTGGTAGACTCAACAGATGCCTGATAGGCCCACAAGGCTGAGAACAACATCGTGTGCCAATTTTACTTGTGAATTCCTACCATTCGTCGAAGCATAGTAGTGAGAACTTTGTTAATTTCTTCAACCTGGCCATTGGCCTATGGATAATAGGGGGTTGAGTTTTCATGTCGAAGACCCAACTTCTCAGTAAGTTCAAACATCATGAAATTTCAAAAATGACTACCATGATCAATAACGATGGCTTGAGGGACACCAAATCTAGTAATGATATGATTGAATATGAATAATTTTGTAGTTTTCCCAATATTATCAAATGTAGTCACCACCTCGGCCCATTTAGTGAAATAATCTATAGCAACAATAATGTATCCATGCCCCCTGGTCAAGTGACAGTTACATGTCATGAATTTAATACCCCATTTAGCGAATGTACCGACGGAAACTACAGGGTGAAGAGGAGCAAGGTGAGATCAGTTCTTATTCTTGTAGGTTTTACAAGTGTGGAATTTCTGAATGGAAGTAATGCAATCCTTAAACAATGAAGGTGATAAATAATTGTCTCGTAAGATCTTTTGGGCAGTGGCATACCCAGACATATGACCACCACATGCTCCAGAGTGACAGTCATTCAAAGGTTTCTCAGCTTCATCGTAGGTGAGACATCGTCGAAATATGGAATCAATACCACGGCGGTAAAGGGTATCACCAAGGATAATGTATTGACGGGCTTGATACCAGATACGATGACGATCTGTACTAGAAATATCAGGTCGAAAATTTTGGATCTGGAGATAGATGATAATATCTCCCTACCATATGTTGTCAAAACTTATCAGAAAGAGGGATCCATCAGGTAAGGAATCCTCTACCACAGTTTATGTTTCAGTAGAGGGAAGGTCACATATCAATTCAGAAAAAATCAAAGACTTCTTTGACTTGGCGCGTTCAAACTCCAAATCAAACTCCTGGGGAATAACTATCCATTTAGAGTACTTTCCCCCCCAGCAATTGTCGAGTAAGGATATGTTTCATAGGGTTGCAATCAGAAATTATTGTTGTTTTGTGTAATAAGATGTAGCGACACTGCAAACGTTGAACAACTTCAATAGCTGCCAAGACCAGTTTCTCCACATGTAAATATTTGGTTTCGATAGTCGTGAGACTCTGACTCAAATAGTATATAACATGTTCATCGTGTGAATCATCCTCTTGGACTAAAACCATAGAAATGGTAGAGTCTGAAGCAGCTAAGTACAGGAAATAATCTCGACTATAATCAGGTGGAAACAACAAGGGTGTACGGGTTAAGGCAGATTTTAAAGCTTCAAAGGATTTGTTGACAGTGTCATCCCATACAAAATCATATCCTTTCTTGAGAAGTAGAGTAAATCCTTTCGGTAATTCAGCGTAGTTGGGAATGAATCGACGTAAAAAGTTTTCCTTCCCTTGCAAACTTTGGAGTTGGCATAGTGTGGAAGAAGGAGGTAAATTGAGAATAGCCTCAACCTTCAAGGGGTCTACCCTAATCCCATGTATAGACACGATAAAACCAAGAATTCGTTTGGATTCCACACAAAAAACACATTTGTGTGGATTCAAACGTATGCGATAATAATGACAGCGTAGGAAAATGGCCCGTAGATGTGTCGGGTGATCTTGACGATGCATAGAATCTTTCGGTAGATCGTCTCAATAGGGTTGTACAATGTGATTAATGTCGTGAAAAGCGTAAGACATGGCGCCCTGAAAAGTCGCACCAGCATTTTTGAGACCAAAAGGTAGTTTCTAGTATGCAAAGGTTCTCCAAGGGAAAATAAAAGCATTCTTATGTTGATCCATAGGTAAAATATTGATTTGATTATAGCTGGAGAAACCGTCCATCAATGAGAAGGTTTCACTCCTGACACAGTTGTCAACAATCTGGTTAACAAAAGGGGTTGTTTAATTTTCTTTGGCACAAGCCTTGTTTATATCCCTATAATATACAGAAATGCGGATTGTGCCTTGTTTCTTGTTAACTGGAACAAGATTGGACACCCAATCGGTCAAAGCCACGGGATAGACAAAGCCATCTTTAAGAAGTTTTTCAACTTCAAGCTTAATAGAAATAGCTTTGCGTGGATGTACCAGGTGAAGTCTCTATCGAACGGGTTTATCATTCGGGTAAGTCTTAATCTCATGCACAACAATATCAGGATTGATACCAGGCATTTCTTCATAAATCTAGGAAAAAACGACATGGAATTCTTGGAAAAGGGATTTTCAAGTGCGGACCTCATTAGTAGAACATGAGGCACCGATATGAACATTTTCCATGACTCTGGGTTTAATCGATATGTCAAGAGGAATGATAGGTGAAATATTACTCAATTTCCCTTCATACAAAACATCATGTGTTGACTCAGGAACAGAGGAAATAACAACAATGGTAAGCAGAGTTGAAACCCATTGGTAACTCTCTATGGTCCCACGTTCTAGGAAGAGAATAGAATGATGATGCCCATCATACCATGTAGTATCTTCCATAGACATGACCGTCATGATCATCTCATCAGTAGGAAATATCACGTGGAACGGATTAGGAGATGTATCACCGAGAGAAAGAGGAGAAGGAGTTGTCGATTGAATAGCTTGATAAGTTGATTCCACCGGACTTAAAGGCATTCTTTCATCGTAACAAAGATAGTCACCAAAGCTAGGTATTTTCCATGGGTCATAAGACTCAAGGGTTTCACGAACAATGGTTGATATCATGTTAATCGAGGTGAAAAAAGGAGGAGGAATATCGGGTGGCGAAATAGGAAATGTACCCATCAAGGTTGAATATTTTAAAAGGCCCACACCGACATTCTCATAACTGGGAGGTGTTTTCAAAATAAAAGGTGTGTTTCTATTATGAGAATCAAAATTAAATAAGGTTAGTTGATCAACAGTAATGACTTTTCCTTGGTGTGGGAAACTTAACACGCGGAAAAGAGTAGAAACAATTGCGCGCATGGAATCAATCCAGCTACGTCCAAGCATAAGGTTGTAATCGAGAGGTGCATCAAAAACCTCAACCTCAACATTAACTGCTTTACCTTCTAACATAATAGACAATGAAGGAAGAACACCATAAGGTTTAAACCATGTAACATTAAAATATTTAAGAGTATTGTGTGACTCGATAAGGGCAGGAGCGCCAATAGCTTTCCAACAAGTAATGGACATAACGCAAGTTGAATATCCTTCATCAATAATGGTTCAACATATATTCTTACTTTCCACAACAACTTGGATCTGAAACGCTAATTGAGGAGGAAGCCTTGGAATATGATCTTCCAAGTCATATATTATTAAATTGGTATCGGTAGGTTCAATTCCACCAAGAGCCTTAAACAATGCCTCCCGTTGAGTAGGAAAACTTTGAAGGACATCGAGAGCCGACATTGAAGAGGGTGCATGTGCAAGGTCTTCTACAATAGTGTGGTTTTGGGCAGCATGTGTGTGAGGATTAAATGAGCACTTTCGAACAATTCCCTTGGGAGGAGGACGAAGAAATGTATCTAGGACCCGTAGTTCGAGATGAAGAGGACCGTTTGGAGGTGAAGTTGGTGGAGGAGGTTGAACTAACGGAGGTGGTAAATCATCAAATTTCTCTTTCGAAGGAGAATAATCTTTGGCCCGATTTGCGACAACAACTTCGTTCTTCTTAGAGTCACCAGTACACATAAGTACATAAGATGTGGTAGAGGGAGAAGGTTCATCATGAATGACCAATTGGGCCTACTACTGAGAAGGAAAAGGTTGTGACAAGACGGCGGGTGTAGGAGGTGTCTAGGTCCCTTGCACGAACTTAGTAACCTCAACACGTCATGGACAATATTTTGTATAATGGTCCTCATGAAAGATAAGGCAAGGATAGCGAGGTTTATGTTTGTCCTTGTCATCAGCAGGTTGTGTTTTGGGTTTCTCAGATTGTTGATTATTATTTTTTTCCTCCTTATTCCTACCCTTCCCTTTCTTTTTATTTTGATTTTTACCGGTAGGTGTAGATTGAACCGAATTAACTTTAGAGGTTTTACTAGGGGAAGGAGTCAGATTAGGAGTATTTTGTACATTAGAGGTAGTAGACTTGGGATTGATATGACTGTCTTGTTTAGACTGAGTATCGGCATGAAAAGTGCCAATCACGCCATCAACAGCATGAGAAGCCACTAGAGGTGTTGGGGTAGGATTCGTAGAAGGACAAGGAGCATCAGGGATCAAGTCATATAGTGTGCCAATTTGCGAATAAACAAGATCTAGATATTGAGCACGAATAATCGTCTTCTCTTCAGTGACGACACCACCCATGGAAACATTACAGGCTATAGCACCAATGAGTGATTTGGTAAACCACTTGGCCAACAGTTGATTAGGAAGGGAAACTTTGATTAAGCGTCTTCTCCTCCTCCACTCATGGATATGATCAGAAATATCAGTGGAAGAGGATTTTTTTAATGAACTCAAAATTTCAGTTCTTGTCTCGTAACGAATTGGCAATTGGTAATGCATTAAGAAGGCCATGGCTAGGGTATTGAAGTCATTAAATAATCCTCATGGTAACTCAACATACCATTTGGCTGTCAAACCCGTAAGAGTTCGTTGGAAAAGTCATAATCTTATAGATTCATACATCAATGAGTTTGTAGAACACCAAAGATGGAATGTCATGACGTGATTATTTGGGTCTTCTCCCGATCGACCGTCAAACTTAGGAATTTTGGATGGTAACTTGGTTGGTATGATGGGCCAATAAGGAGAATGAAAAATAGGATCATTCAAAATCCTAGATAAATCTGGTAAATCCAAAGTAGAAAGAAAAGGCAATTGTTTGTTCACTTGAGGAAACTGGTAGTTTTGAGGAGGAAGTCTCGTAGGTATACCAGTAGGACCATAAGCAGTTTTTAGAGAGTTAGATAGTCCTGATAGATTCAGTTGTGGAGTATTTTGATTCGAATAGCCAACAGGGTTTGGTTGATTAGGTAGGCTCCCTTGGAAAGGAGCATTAGACTGAAAATTTTGACTCATAGTAGGATTCATAGAACCTTGATACGGTTGTCCGAGATTAAGGGGTACAAAATAATTAACTTGAGGATGTTTCCCCCCAAACGGTTGTTGATTCCCTTGGAAAGGATATTCCAAGGTTGATATTGCAATACAGGTATACTTTTCCTATAAACTGAGTTATGGCATCCAACTTGAGGTTTCCCCCCAAGTTGAGGTTGTCCCCCAATTTGAGGTTTCCCCCCAACTTGAGGTTGACCTCCAATGGGAATCTGAAAACCAGAAGCGACAAAATGACTGGGGCCTCCAACTTGATTGGAGATACTAGGGCCAGGATGATTAGATCCTCCAGGCGACGGTGGAGGAGGAACGTAAGGCCCCACGTAGAGAACCTGGGTAGGTGTAGGAACAAAATGACTAGCAGCATTATACCCAGGAGGGAAAAAAAGATTAGACCCTCCGGATGGATTCTGGGAAGGAATAGAAATGGAATTATTCAAATAATTATACCCAGCGGGTAGTGACGGATTTGATCTAAGTGGAAGCGGTGTTCCAATAGGAGCTTGGGTGAGAAGCGCATTTTCGGCAGAAATTGGTGTAACTTGTGGGCCCATGGTAGAGCTAGCAATCTGGAGAGGGAGAATTGAGTGAGAACCAACCAACAATTGGTCTGAAACTATGACAACATTATTGGTTGTGCCAATAAAATGATTTAAATGTATTGTACAAGTAGTGGAAGTCACGGGCGTTTGTGATTCCATAGGTTGATTAGGACTCATTATAGTTTATCAAAAATATTGTGTCTCAAAGTTCTCCAAAAAGAATGGACAGGGACAGAGCTAGGATTAAAAATTCCAGCAGTGTGAACCGGGGTTCTAAACGACTCACTTTGAAAAAGTGGATCGTCTACACTAGACTCTACATTAGGTCTAGTAGGTACTTCAATATACTCGTCAGCAACAAGGTCTCCTAATGAATTTATCCGAAGCAAATGTGGATCTTGTGCAACACTCAATAACAGATTTACAGGAAGTATTGATTCCTCTAAAGGAATTGAACTTCTAATCTCAGAGGCTACTTCGGTATTGATTTCTCCTTCAGGAGAGCCCTCTGGTGAGTTGGGAAGCAAAGGGACGTAATATTCTGGATCTTCCAGAGGTAGCCCTTGCATCCTACGTGAACGAAGAGGGTCGATGTTGGCCACACTAAATAAAGAACAAAACAAATCTATGGCCAACTAGAGAAACAAGTAGCACTCACTAATCAAATCTAGAAAACAAACCAAGAAAACAAACCTTCTTATTTTGAAGTCACTAGTTGGTGATGAAATACAACGTCATGAAATCAAGACAAGAAGGGGTTGGGATAAAGCAGGCGGAAAAGTTACGTTAACGACCTACTTAACAGACTTACTCCCTGGTGCAAGCTCCCACACATAATCATGGGTATACCCTCCAAGGATGCTGAGTGAGTTTGGCCAACGTCGATTCCAGGTACCATGAAGACTTTCCCCTCCAAATTCACCTAATGTAAATACCCTAAAGAGATAGGCTACTGAGGTTACCAATTACGAAAATGATGCCTGGGGAAACAAACGACTGTCTAATCCACGTGCAAAGGCAGGGTATCTAGCCCGAAATCAACTCGAGAAGGTCCCCACAGGATTTTATTCTTAAGTGACCCCTAATAATACGCGCAATATATACACTAAGACCATTAAAGCAGGGTGAGTAACTCTGTCAATATTAATGCGACCTCATGATTGACCCTTGTGTTAGAAGGGCTTCCCAGGACAAAATGTAGCAAGTGGATTTGAACTCTCCCTATCAAAATATAATATTTTGTGTTTTGATTCTTTGGAGAGTGTGCCTTACAACCTATTCCAAAGCTCTATCCTAGCTAATGTTAGTGAAGAGAATTTCTAGAAAATAAAAGTTGCTAATAAATTTTAAAATTACGTTGTATTTTAATGGTTGTTGTTTACTCAAAAGGGAAACGGAAATGAAACTGATGATGTATGTGACCTTGACCCAATAAAATGCAAGAAGATATGATTATGAAATCTTTCAATTCAATGAACTCTAATTACAGTAGGGAGAAGGTATCTATTTTTGAAATACAAAAGCTACGAAACACAATTTCTCAATTTTTGAATGAACAAATTCCAAATAATCAAAAGCTACAAAATTTTCCAATTTTCTCTTTTAACAAATATTTTGAATGCAACAATTTTCTTGTGAAAGATCACTAAAAAGAAGAATGACTTCAGTTATTTCTTTCTCAAATCAGATCAGAGATGTGATGAAGAAAAGAAATCGTAATCCAAGAAAATTAACACACTTTCAACACTACTCCCAAATAGAACCTATAATGTAGACAAAAATGAAATGATAGGAAAGCCTTTTGTCAAATACAAAACAAAAATGGTCTCTCAACCAATGAACAATCCAGAAAGTAAAAACAATCCAAAACTTCAAATAAATCAAATATTCTTTGTCAAACAAGCACTTAGGATGAAGATCTAGAGATTATACCCTTGTGACAAAAATCAAAAGCAAAACTTGAAAAATTTACAAAGAAAAACTTTCAATTTCCGAAAATGAATCAAATGCAAGCGTCAAACTTATAAATCAATCATTCACTAGTGTTAGAAGTTCATCCCAGAGAGTTGAGGCAAAACTGGGTAGAAAAAAAATTTGGCTATCTCCAACAATTCCTACAGGAATCATCACAGGTTGCAGTGGAGCACAGTGCGACGATCTAAGGTCGGAGCATGATGTCAATAGGGTACAGTGCGACATCGTCGCACTATTCTACACCAGTAGAGTGCAACATCATAGGATCGTCGTGCTCTGTCTATAGAGTACAGTGTGACGATCTCTGAAACTAAAGGAAAATGGAAAGAAAGACAAAAATTCTCACTGAACCTTCAGACCCAGGGAGTATAGATGGATCACCCACAGACTCAGAGAATGAATTTGAAAAAAAGAAGGCAGGCTAAAAGAAAATAAGAGGCAAAACACCAAAATAAATTTGTATCCCCAGTATGGTCGTCAATTTTTTTATCAGACTAATCAGTAAGTGCAGACACAAACATATCTCCCTAACTTCCACAAGAAACTAGAACAAAACAGAACAAAATACACACTTCACCTTAAACTTCATCATCATATGAACTATTTTAGTGAGGTATTAGTGACATACCTTTTAAATGACGCTTGATCCTTGCTAGTATCGTCCTTGTAGCTCCTTCCTTGATTTTTCATAATAGTAAGCATGTCTAAGAATCACAAACCAACAAAGAGGGAAAACAAAGATATATGTATTCTAATGAAGTCTATGTATATGATCAAGGAATTATACAATAGAAGACAAGATGCTTATATAGGGAAGAAATGTATTACTATATTAAATGAATAGAAAGTGTAGAATACAACCCATGCCTTGATGTTGCAAGGTCCCCTTTCAATGGCTCTTTGCTTCAACACACACACCTTTGCTTCAATGCCTTTAATGAAGAAGATCCACAATCTGACTTGAAGAACTAAAGAAAAGCTCTCAAGCATAATCTGAAGTAGAACTCTCCATACAAATCTTAGCCTATTCAACCGTAGCCTTTTTCCATGAGAGACCCGTCTTTATATAGTGTGAAAGAGAGATGGATGAGGAGATTAGGATGATCCCACCAAATCAGAGAAGCGAGTAAGATCCAAACCGATCAGAGGCCACCTCATCTTCTAGAATATTCCCTTCTAGAACATTCATGAATTTTGAATTTTCCCATGCTTTAAGCATCATCGCACCCCATGCACAAGAAACATGCGATGACATCGCATTCCAGGCTTAGGGAAGAGTGTGATGATCAGGTTTTTGAGAGAGGAAATCAAATCACTTTTCCCATGGAGAAAGTCTCTTTTAACATTTTTCAGGGAACATGAACACATGTTGTCAGGTGATCACTGAGGTGACCAAAATAATGTTTAATAATGACTATGGATGAGTAGTTTGAGACAATAGAACAGACAATTCAAGAATCCCTTAGGGTAATAGAAGAAAATAGAACAGTAGAAGCAGCAGAGGCACGAAGGAGGGGGGTATTGTTACTAGAAGAATTTAAAAGAGCTATATAAATATTTGGAGAAGATCCCCCACTTAATCCTTTGATAGGAACCTTGAGTATTACCCCGGCCGATACAAGACATCCTGAGGAAGATCTAAATGGCTCACAGAAAATTCCACCAGAGGATACTGCTGACCAAGAAAACCCCAACCCCATGTCACCACAGGCAGGATCATTAGTGACTACTACAGCTTAGCGAAGGCCAGCAAGAGCATCAAGTGGTATGGGTAAGCCTACTATCCTCATAGATCTAATCACCATATATGACGATGAGGAAGGTTCATAATCTTCACACATAACCCCTGTACCAATCACACAAGAGGAGGAACTAGGGGAAACATTTTCTCCAACTTCTGATGTTTTGATCCCAAATCCCTAGGAAGGAAACCATGAGGCTAGGAACACTCTGGACACTAAATTTTTCGATCAATTGAGAACAAAACCTCAGAATGATAGCTCCAATAATTACTTGGGTGTTGGTGAACAAGGATAAGAAATGTAGCATCCAAAAATCAACATCTCAATGGCTGAACCCCCATCTAATTTCAATCCTTTTCCTACTTTCCCATATAGTACCAAGACTCCATTAGTTGACTAGCACCAGCAGCAAGCAAAGTCACCAGAACATACATAAGTTTCTCGTGCTAAGGAACTAAGAGAACCTGCCATAGAACACCTCTACATGGCATGAAGCCTAAGTAGTACTCTTCCCTAGGGAGATCAACAGATTCCTTAACCAGTAGATGAAGTCGTTGATATACAGGAAATTTCTTATGAAAGGAAAAGGAAAGTTGTGATGAGAAGAACAATCAAGAAAAGGAATCTCACGCTCGATAGAACATTTTTCATAACCACATAGGAGACGATGTTTGACATGGAAAGTGATAAGATGACTGAGCTAATCAGAGTAGGAATGGACATAACCGATGATACTTTAGACAGGGAAAAAATAGATGAAATGGAGGTGGCCGCCATGAAGAAAGAACTAGATCATCTACAACATCAAGCCAGAGTTTGGTCCACCAGAGGATTTTGTCGATTTGCATGACATAGTTAAACAACATGAAGAGTAAGACCTTTCATGGGAAGCAGATATTTCTCATATTTCAAGCATGATCCCGAGTCAAGTGAAGAAGTTCATGGAACCCCTGATTAAATCTCTTGCAGTCCTACAATGCTTAAGTGTCAAGCTAATCAAGTATAAGGAATGGGAAATAGAGATAAATGGGGTCCTCTCTGCTCTGATGGATTAACATAGGTTCCCATATGCAAATACATGTGAAGATATCTTCTTCAAGTGGTCAGAGTACGGGAAGAACAATCCACTTCAGTAAAACCACTAGATGATCAAAAGAGAAGCAAAAGAGAATAGATAGATAGAATTCACCACATGGCGTCTTCTTAACTTAACACAACTACAGTAACTATTTTTTGTTTAGTTATTTTTTATAAATAAGGGCATCGACCTTGGACATAGGATCAATGGTTTTGGAGAGAAAGACTTTTTCTGAAATTTTGGCAGAGAACTATTTATATGCAAGTTATTTTAATTAAGAAGTTTTGTTTAGAACCAAACACACTTCTATCATCTAAGGCGTGATTCTGATTGGACCAAGGGGGATTACCTCTGTCTTCAGATTCAATATTTGTTGTTGTATTGAGTAAGAATTGGTGTATCTGTTATTTGAAGTTATCTTATAATGTTGCAATAGTTCTTGTATTCTCATTGATGAATAGAAATCGATTTTGTTAACCTGTGAGTGATAATAGATCATTGAAAATTACTTTTTCTTGTGCTAACTTCTTGCCACGTATATATTTTATTTATGTACTTTTATCTCAGAAAATGTTGAATTCTTTATAATCAAAATGGTATTATTGCTAGTTTGAAGTAGTTTAGATCTTCTTCGTCTGCATGCTATGGTACAAAGATTATCCTACAACCCAGCCTTCCCCCAACACATAGTTAGCTTCCCTCTGTCATCTAGTAAATCTCTATCTTTATTTTGTTATAAACATTAGAAAAGGACCAAAAAGAGAATTTCACATCCTGAGGAAAGGCGTAACAGAAAAGACATATCTTTCAATCATGATTAAATCCCATCGATAATTCCATCCAAATCATGAATCTGGAGAACCTTACCACTCATCAAATGCTTACGAGTCTAATTGGGCCTCTTAAGCGGGTCTAGTTCATGTTGTTGAGTTTAAGGGATCTTGGACCCCTTAACACCTTCATACCATGAGTAAGAGTTAGAGAAGTCAGTAGATCCAGTGGACCCTCCTAGTGACGAGGACATGAGGCCTAGATGGCTTCAAGATACCTTGAGAGATGTGGATAAGCATGCAGCACCCAGGGGCACTTTCAGGGAGAGAAGGCCCCCGTAGAGGTTTTCAAGCTATGTGGGGCTTATGAGTATCATAATTGATTCTGATCCTTCCAATTTTGAGGAGGTAGAAGAACAACAGGTTTGGAGGGATGCCATAATGTAAGAGTATCATTCCATCATGAAGAATGATGTGTGGGACATAGTTTTGAGACTAGAGGGGAAGTCTATGGTGACTTCCAACTGGATCTATAAGATCAAGCATGCTACAGATGGTAGCATAGACAAGTAAAAGGAGAGGTTTGTGGCAAGAGAGTTCTCCTAGAAAGAAGGAGTGGACTATTAAGAGACTTTTTCTCCAGTCACCAGGTACACTTCTATCATGGTTTTTATTTCTCTTTCTTCAATTATGGGGTGGAGGACACATCATATAGATGTGAAAGATAGCATTCCTTAATGGTGTGATTGAGGAGGAGGTGTACATACAAAAACCTCAAAGATTTGAGGTACATGGGAGGGATTCCCATGCTTGTAGGTTGAAGAAATATTTATACAGACTCAAGTAAGCACCCAAGGCATGGTACTTGAGGATCAATAGGAATTTGCATAACATGGGCTTCAACAATAGTGAAACAGATCCCAAACTATATCTCATATAGGTTGGTAAGGATCCTCTTATATTGGTGTTGTATGTTTATGATTTTTTCCTCGGGGAGAAGAGAATATTGTTACCCCCCTATCCTAGGGGTAACTACAAAGATGATGTCTATAGGACCGTAGGTAGAAGACATGGCATTTCGAGAGCCAGATGACCAGTTGAGCCCACATTGAGAAAACAGAGCCCATCCTCTCCACCACGCATCACCATTCATCATCGGTAGCATAGAAACATACACCACACTAGCCTAGTCCACAAAACATAGCAGGTCTTTCTTCAAGAGGCAACAATTCTAGTCTCGTGGTAAGTGTCACTTCAATAATTGAAGCATTTGAGCATGTTGCAAAGGGTCCTTTCCTGATTATGAAAATGTTTTCTTGGAAATTATAACTTTTGTCTCATTTTGCCTTGGTGGTTGAAATGGTCTCCTTGAAGGTTCATCATATCGTTCCCACTCATACTTTCCATTTTCCATATTTCTTCCCCTCTATTTCCTCATATTTTGGGTTTTTGGGCTCATTGACCCCGAGAAGGGCTTATACCTCATTTCATGGAAAGAAGGGGTTGAAGGTCTAGAGGTGGTGTAGCTGGAAAAAGTTAAAATCCATAAATTATCCCTATAGATGCTCGCCCTAAGGTCCTAAGAGCAATGAAACACTTCTCCATAAAAAATGAAGGACCTTTTAAAAAAGAAAAAAGATAATTAATAAATGTCTCACTTGTTGGGGGGATGCATTGGAAGTGTATTTTAATTTCCAATGCATATGGCACTCAATGTGTTCCTAAATTCAAGTGGAATTGTGGTTCTCTTTACTTTCCATTTCACATAGCACTCAATGTTCAAACCATAATAAATTAAAGTCAAATAAAAGGGCTTGGAAAAATGATTCATTGCAAACAAGACATGATCTCACCCTCCACAAAGTCACCCATAAATGAGACAATGTGAGCCCTTGATATGTCAAGAACCCCATTCCAAAAGGTCATACCCCCATCCACCTCATATTCACTACATGGCCTAGAAAGGGTATTCTTGGGAAACACTCCTTGACTTGGAGATTGGCCTACCCAATATGGCACCATGACAACCCTCCCATACTTAAATTTGGCAAATTGTATAATGTCTTTGAGAATTTGTTAGGAAAAGGGGGGATTTAATGCACATGTTTGGGTGGTTCTTTTATTAAATGTGGCTTACTTGGCACAATACATGTGACTTGTGGACCCTTGGAGGGCATACTTATTTGTCTTTGTAGGCCATTTCCCAGTGAAATATTTTCATGGAGGAACTAAGCACTTGGACCTCCATAAGGACTTGAAATCCCATTGGATGGATGTAGTGCCCCACTCATTGGAGGCCTTGAACAATGAACATTGTACTTGAGATGAAGTCTTTAACACTTGGACATTACCCAAAAACATGAAGAAGGGGTGACATCACCTTCCTATGCTCAAAAATCCTCTTCTCGAAGCATGATGTCATACTTTGAGGGGACATTTTACCATTTTGACACATTTGGTGGTGTTATGGGTTTGAATCCCCAATTATTTGCTTGATATGGGGTTGATGTTGCACTCTTCTATCTTGATGTCCTAGCCTTTGGAGGCTTTTCCATCACATGTGCCACATTGGAGAGGAATTTTATGGGTTTATGTCCCATCATTTGTTATTTTTAGTCATTTTCTAAGCCTATGTGGGAAAAAGGACAAAACCTTTTACTAATTAAGCATTGTAACTTAGGTTTTAGCCTAGAATCATGGATTTAATTGTAAAGTGGACAAACTAGAGCTTGGGTTTCCTCATATAAATATGAGGCAAGTCATTTGTCACAAATCATAACTCATGACTTGAGAGATAGCTCTCTTGGAATGAAATTTTGGCCTTTTCTTTTCTTGTACAAAATGGATGCAATACTTGTCTAATGGTGCAACAAAGGATAGCCACTTTTCTTGGATGCTTCTTCTTAGAATATCGTTGTATTTTCTTTGATAAGTAAGGGTTTTGCTTGCTAATTCTTGGATTAAGTAAGGAATTTCTGCAATGTTGTGTGTTTCTTCTTGAATTCAAGATTATTGTGTTAAATCCTAGTAGGAGTACAAGGACATACACCCTCCATCAAGGAAATTTATGCTATTTTCATTGAAAGGGATAAAGGATTTATACAAGGATTAAGAAGCTTTACACCCTTGTAGATCAACTTTGCTTGGGTTTATTTTCTCTAGGGAGTAAGAGGGTTTACACCCCTAGATGATCATCAAAACCTAATTTAACTTGGTTGTGACCAAGCAAGAGACTCCATAACCCAATAGACAAGGCAGGATTTGCATTCGAGATTGTAAAATCTTGCATCGATAAACGTGAAATTTAGTGGTTTGAAACTTCTAACAATAGAGTTTGATTCTACATGTTATTGTCTCTCTTCTATGCTAAGGGCATCATAATTAGCCAAGTGATTGAGATGTTGTTATAAAATACTTGCTACAACCAATAGGGATAATATAATTGTTGTTATCTTTCATTTTACTTGCAATTTAACCAAGGAAATCATTGTTTGATCATTGGAATTGAAAGTGTTTGTCTTAAGCTTCATTTTGAGCCATTTACTTGTTTATTTTCATGGTCAAATATCATGGTAGTAGAAAAAATAATCTACATCCATAAGGTTGTCGTAAATCTTGTTGATAAATTACTTTTACAACCTTCTATTGTCATCTAATTCATTGTGCTAAGCATTGGAACATTATCTCTAAGTTGTATGCTCATTGATCAAATTACATATGTTGAATTAGATGATATAATTGCAGTTTTTATAACTATCTCATTATTTATATATTTCTATTTATACTGCAATTTTTGGACAAAAAGAGTTCTTGTTGATTCCCCTCATGTTATAGGGCTAATTTTATCATATTTGGTATTGTTTTTGGTTCTATAACATTTGTTTTTCAAGTACTCTCTAGTGGAAACCTTCCCTTAACTGATACTCAACCTCCATCAAGCTCTTAGAACCTTTCATTGTGACCTATAGGGGTGCTTCATTCTTCTCCTTGGCTTCTCCCTTGCAATCCCCCTACAGTCACCCGGGAAGCCTCCCTTGTGTTGGACTTGTCCTTCGCTAAAATGAAGGGGGGTATCTATTAAGGGACAGTGATAGGTATCCCCAATTGTGTCACACATTTTTTTCTTGGGTTGGGATTTTCCCAAACTACAAAATGTGTGATAACAAATCTCATCACCACTTGCAAGAGGGATTTGGATTCGAATTTCGAGATGAAGGATATTGGATTGATGCATTAATTCTTGGGATTTGAGTTGTGGTAGTAGTCAAGCGATATCTTCCTCGGACACGGGAAGTATGCAATTGAGATACTGAGGAGGTTTGGGATGATGGATTGTAAATTCGTGATTACATCTATGATCACCAATATGAAGAATTTGGGGGCTTTGGATTCAGATTTGGTGGATCCCACAATGTACAGGAAAATGATTGGTTCATTGATGTATATGGTCAACACCAGGATAGATATTTGCTTTGTTTTCAACATCCTGAGCCAGTTCATGGTTGAGTCAAGGCATGTGCATTGGGTAGCAGTGAAGCATTTGCGCAGGTACCTTTGAGGTACAATTAGATTTGGTCTGAGATATTTCAGGGGTGATGGAGTGAGGTTGCATGGATATTCAAAATAAAATTGGGTAGGTAGTGCAATTGACAGGAACAACACTTATGGTGTTTGTTTCAGCCTAGGATCAAGAGTGGTTTCTTGGTTTAGCAAGAAACAGACTTCTGTGGCACTTAGTTCAGTAGAGGCATAGTATATGGAAGCTAGTTTGGTGAGTTGTGAGGCTATTTGGCTTTGTAATATTCTTGTAGGGTTATTTGGTCAGGTGTTGGAGCCTACAATGATTTACTGTGATAATCAAAGTTGTGTCAAACTCTCGGAGAATCCATTGTTTCATGATAGATCAAAACACATTAATATCATATACCACTTCATCAAAGACATGGTGTAGAAGGGAGCTATAAAGATCCAATAAATTTCCACATATGAGCATATTGGAGATGTTTTCACCAAACCCCTAGTGAAGGTGAAGTTTTTCTACTTCAGAGACAAGCTAGGAGTGGTGGAGAATACCTCCCTCGTTAAGAGGTAGTGTTAATTTTTTGTAGCATCAAAGAGGTATTCTCACATTATCCTTGGTGTTGATCATGTGGGAATATTTTTTGGCACTCACATTGCATTTTTTATCTTATGAAAACCCATTTTATATGGAGATGGGGTTTGGAATTGTTGTTGTTGGGGCTTGACACCCACTTGGAGTAATAAACAATTATAATTTGATGTTGAGTTTAGGGGATGGTTTCTAAACTCACTTTTACACTCCTATAAAAGGAGAGGCAATGTGATGAGGCACCACACATCTTATTTTGTCATCATAGTATTGGCATGAGTGAGTGAGAACTCTTGCCAAGGAGATTGGGGAGGAAATTTCAGCAAGGAGAATCTTCACTTTGGAAAATCTGATTTAGGTTTTTCTGGTCTTTCTTTCTCATTTTTTCAGCCAAGAAGGAGGAGTCGCATGTGTGAGAAAGAGGAGAAAAAGATTTCATATGTGATATCAATACAACGCATTTATTGCAGATCACACCACACGTGCAGACCATACAGTAGTCGCAAGTCAACATTGGGATAGACACACATGTGGGTCATACAACCACATGTCACATGTACGAGCTACAAGGATAATGCATATATATAGTCGTTACATCATCCAAGCATGGCTATGACGTTAGCAAGGTACAGTAGATTTGTAAGTTGAAATTTTTCCAGAATTTTTGCAAAAGTTGTGATTTTGCTGAGAGGACTAGTTTTGTCCTCAAGATTCTCAATCTAAAACTTTTGTTGTATTAAATTTGTGTCTCTTGTGCATGGATTATTTCTCTCTAATCTTTGTTCTTCCATTATAATTTTTTGTCATAATTTTAGTATAAAATTATTCAGTGATAATATCCCTAGTTTATTGTTTGAGGTCACTTGGAAGTAATTTTCAGATCTGAAATTGAATACATTGAATGCTTAAAATTTGACACTCATGGACTCTAGTTTCAAGTCACAATGGTCTCTAAATACAACTAGACTAGACAAAATGTTTTTTTGTTGTTGGTATGGTTTCCCTAGTGGCAAACTAACATCACAGACATTGTATAGTTTCCTTTTAAGATAATACAATATGGTGTGGATAGCTTACCAAAAAAACTCCTTCTATGATTCCATGCCTCTCTTTCTAGTCAAGTAAATGATTTTTTGTGTATATTTAATGCATCACATGAAATAAACATGTTAGCAAACTTAATAATATAAAAACTCGAACAAATCAAAGGACAAGAAAAAACTAAAACACTTAAATTAGATTCACAATGACCCAAAACACTAGTATACACTATACCATTTCATTGGTTACATTGACATTATTTTTATATTAATACATATATATAAGGAATCATAATTATGAAAACATGGGTAATAGGTATATGTAATTTAACTAGAAAAAAATAGTAAAATATGAACAATATTTAGAGAAATTAAATGAGGAAAAGAAAATACAAGAACAAATAAGATTGAACCTCCAAAATACAAATCTTGTATTAAATATCTCCAAGAGAGTGAGCAATATTGTCGAGCCTCTTCAAGGGGGAAACCTCCTTTGACTAGAGTTCCAAATATAATAACAACACTTCATAAAACATTCCATAGCCTTTTATCTCTATACATATATTTTTAATAGAAAATACCCTAACTACTTGTGGTCTTGTCATTAATGGGTACCATCCACCTAGTGGGCCTTATTTAATAAAGAGGAACATTTTTACATTTAGTAACTACCCATTAACTATAAAGTGGGTCTTGTTCAAAAAAGATGGTCTGATACATTAATTGAATAATTATTAACTACCCAAAGTAGGGAGGTTAGGGTAGGACCCTAACATGCCCTTCCCTTTCAAAAGCAGCATTGTCCTCAAGGTTGGAGGTGTGGAAAATGTCATTGGTTCCCAAGTGATATCTTATGGTTGCATATCCTTCCACTATATTAAAAGTTCTTAGATGGTGTGCTAGCATAGATGATAATATCTAGTGGCCAATATTGCTTTTTGTTGGATCCAAATGGACACTTCTTCATCAAGTTTTGGAAGGTTAGGCTGAACTATGAAATTCAACCCAATAATGTTTTTCAATCAATACACATGAAATACTAGATAGATCTTAGAGTGGGATAAAAGAGCCAATATGGAGGCAAATTTTCCAAAGCCCTGGAGGATCTGACAAGGTTCATAGAATGTCGGCACTAGCTTCTAGTGGCCATTGTATTTGAGAGAGTCTTTCTTATAAGGTTGAATATGAATAAACATGTGATCCACTTTTGCAAAATAATGATCAAAGCTATGATATTTATATTATTACCTTCATAATATTTTGTGCCATCACCATATAGTCCTTAATTGTGAATCATGCAATCTATTTCTTAAACCTTGGATGTGCTTGGTAAATATGAAGCCACTGAAGAGGGGTTTTGGCCATAGAAAAATTCATATGGTATCATTTTGGTAAAGTTATGATAGGTGGTATTGTACCACCATTATACAAGGGGGATCCATTGTGTCCACTCGTGTTGTCTGTCTAAAGTAAAGCATCTCAAATAGGTTTCTAAGAACTTGTTAACCACTTTTGTTTAACCGTTAATTTTATGATTATGAGTTATACTCATGTCCAATAGGGTGCCTTGGATTTTAAACAACTTCTGCCAAAATTTTCTTTTGAATGGGGGATGATGGTCTAACACAATGGAAGTGGGCATACCATGTAACTTAAAATTTGATCCATGAAAACTTGGGAAACTATGGAGGGTGTAAATGGTTGTGGAAGGGCACAAAAGTGAACATATTTGGAAAGGCTTTCAACTACCACCATGATGACCAATTTTTTGTATGTTGTCATAAGCCCACTATAAATTCCATAGAAATGTTAGTCTAAATGGTGGCTAGTATTGTAGTGGAAACAATCTCTCAAGAGCCTTTGTTATCTCCCCTTTGTTTTGTTGATGGACATCACATGAGGCTACAAAAGTTTGGATGTATTTTTTCATGTCTTCCCAAAAGAAAGAAAATTTAATGTGTTCATAGGTTTTGTACATTCCAAAGTGGGATCTACAGTAGGATATGAATGCAACTCCTCTAACACCCTATGTTTCAACTTTGAACTGTGTACCATGCAAATATTCCCTTTATACACCAAGGTATCTTTCTACCAAGTGTATCCCAACTATATGCCTTAGGTGGATTAGGGTCCTCTCGAAACCTATGGATGTGTTCAACCACAGGGTCGTTGGTCATCCATGCTTGTGGGATTCAGTGAGCCAATTACGCATGGGTAAGGATAAGGCCAGTACAGTACCTTCATCCTCATATTTATTAGACAAAGCATATACTACAACTTTCTCTTTTACTTTCTTATATATGATCTAATAACCATACCCAAGCATCTTAGTGACTTATTTGTGTTGTTCTAATGATGACAACCTTTGTTCTAGAAAATAATTTAAGCTATTACGATCTATATTTATCTCAAAATGCCTCTCAATGAGATATGGTTTCTGATTATCGACAACATGAAGGATGGTCATTATCTCATCTAAAATGGATCATTTATATCATTTTTCATCTATTTTGGTACTTTCTATGTGGAAAAATCAGAGCTATTGGCTTATAGGGTCCATTTTAGGGGCAGGTCTTGCTTTGGTGATTTGGGGTCCAAAAACTTCCAAATCATATTTGAGGTATCAAATGGAATTTTTTGTTTCCAAAAGTTAGCAAATAAATTTGTTGACTCTCAACAATTTTCTACACATCAATATCTTTCTGATGGTGTGAAGATCACCTCAATCATATTAGGAATTTATGCCTCCTAAAATTTGACCTATATTAGTGGCCACCATGATACCAAGTGGATGACAAGTTAGTTTCCATACCTCACACATGTGGAGTTATTCATGTGTGGAATTTCAAGAAGATTATAGAAGGGCCAAAACTCTAACCCTAATAGGGAGTTGAGGCATGCAAAAACCCTAAATCTAACCCTAGATGACTATTAGGCAATGTTAAATACTAGGTTGCTAGGATATGAAAGGTTTATATGCTCATTGTATCGTTTATTTTTCCATAATTGAGCACAACATCTAGGAGTGGGATATTGAAGCAAAACAAAGGAAGTAGGATATTATATAGAAGCCATACTATCCACAATGTCCATAGCATCTCCATAGTGAGTGCTTTTTATTGTGTTTTCATTTCATAAATAAGAAAAAAAGAGAAAGGCACATGCCTCACCTTCTTGTTGGGTTTTTCCATGGTACATCTTGTTTTTATTATGTGGATGGTGTGTTATTTTCCTAACTTATTCCACTTTAGTTTCAGTTTATTTCAGTGTTTTGTGCACTATGATAGTTACAATATTAAATATAAAATGTGAAGTAAAATACTACATAATAAGAGATTGCATAATATTGTAACATTGGTTGTGATGAACTATTCCAATGGAATATCCATAGAAATTTATAGATCATCATATCTTTTTCATAGGTAGAATTACCCAAATTTTTGTCACGCAATTGTTTACTAGTGAAAGTCAAGGGGTGACCTTCTTACATCAGTATGGCTACAAGGCCTTGACCTAAATAATTATATTCCAAGACAAAAAATTTAGTGAAATTAGGTAATATTAGGACAAGAAAAATACACATGGCTTATTTTAAGGTTGAAAATCTTGCTCTTTAACCTTATTTCAAACAAAGGATTCTTTTTAAGAAGGGTAGTTAAGGGTGCTGCAATTCTCCCATAATTTTGGATAAATTTGTTGTAGCTACCTTTAATTCCTAACAACCCACATAATATTTTGAGGGTATTGGGGCATGGCCAATCCTGCATCACCTCAATTTTATTGGGATCCACTCGCACCCATATTAATTGACAACGTGACCAAATTATTTGACCTCTGAAGTGCCAAAATCAAATTTGAAAATATTAGGTAACAATTGGTGGTATTGAAGGAGTTAGAGGGACTTATCAACATGTGCCACATGTGCTTCCCATGTTTTTATATAGATCATGATATCATCAAATAATAAAATCACAAAAATGTGAAATAAGGGTTGAAAAATCATGTTCATGAGTCTCTGAAATGTCAATGGAGCATTGAAATCCTAAAGGGCATCACAAAAAAATCATATTTTCCTTCACGTGTGCGGAAGGTTGTCTTAGGGATGTTCATCACCTCCATCTATATTTGGTGGTATCCCAAACGAAGATTTGATTTAGTGAATAACTTTTCACCATGAAGCGCATATAAAATATCATCAATAATTGTGATCCAGGTGGATATTCGTGACCACCCACATATTCCAAATTCCACTTGGCTCATCTTGACAGTTTTTAGTTCAACACGTTTCTCTGTAACAATGAAATCTCTTTTTAATTGTGGGTTATTCACTTCTAGAGCTATCTTTAATCCCTACACAACATCCAGGTGGATATTGGTGGTCACCCACCTATTCCAACTGGCTTATTTTGGCAGTTTTCACGTCAGTACATCTTTTTGTACTTCTGGGGCCGTTTTGAGGCCCTAAACATAATTTTTTTGTCATTGCCACAATAAATATATTAATGAAGTTTGATTTTGACAACATAATGTTTATTTCTCAAAAATACCTTGCCAACGGGCTATCACACGCCTAAAACAAAGATCGTATGCAAAAGTTACAAACCTGAGAAGTTGATGTACTAACTTACCCCAATTGGGCCCACATGACTTTTGGCGCTTCATCTCCTAGGGTTAGGTTTTTGGATGTCTGGGATTTTGGAATTCATTTTTATTGTAAAAAGGCCTTCATATCCTCATTGTACTCATATTCTTGCGAATGAGTGTAGTCATCACATCTCTTCTCAGAGATAAACTGCCACCATTCTAGCGAGTTCATTCACTTTGTATTTTTACAGTCTCTATACATTTATTTCATTAATAGAAATCATGTACTGGTGTATTTCTTTGTTTCTGGCCATATTTGTGTGTACTTCATTGCAATATATCTTCTTTCATTTCGTTCCAAAAATAATCTGGATCAGTGGTATCAGAGTAGGTTGCTCTTGATCTTTTTTCAGTGCATGTCCCCAACGATGTCTGAGTATAGAAAGTTGGGTATCGATATTGTCTCTCTTGAGGACAATCACTCTCGCACGCCCAAGAAACCCTCTATGGTGGAAGAAAATAAAAACAATGGAGCATAAGATTCTATTAACTTGTTTCTTGAGAAAGCTCTCATGCGACAGAGGGACAAAATGATGGAGAAATTTTCCCACATCCTTAAACGCCTATCGATAGCAACATGTACATATTCATCAAGTGACCACTTTGGAGGTGTTATAACCCTATAATTCATAGGATCAACTGGTGACTGGAAATTTTTTTATTCGTGACTTGTATTTTGTAAATAATGTTGCATTCTGCAAATGATTTAAAAAAGAAAAAGAAAGGAATAAAAGAGGGCATAAAAGAAAAAATGTACAAAGCCCCATGAAATAACAATAACTTAATCCATACAGTTTAATCATGTCCAAGTCCTTTTAAATTGATGTTGATAGAATTAGTGAATAAGCTTGGCTAAACTGTTTAATCTTAGCCAAGTAGATAGGTTAGCTAGTGAATAAATTTGACCAAACTGCCTAATCTTGGTCAAATAACCCTAGGGTAGAGTAATTTCTTAGTCCAACAGTTTAATCTGGGCTAAATGTCATAGGAGAGTAGGTTAGAGCATAGGTTAGCTGGCTTGATTTCAATAAAACATGCATGATGATTAATGTTGATTCATATCTTTGATGTTTGAAAATATGTTGCCTAATCCCTATGGTGACAAAAAGCAGGGAAATAGAGCAAGCCCGCAAAAATCACTTAGCCTAAGTTTTTCTGTGAAAATATGATTGTGCACTGGCTGATTAAAGAGAGTGCATCGATCTACGGTTGAGACATCAACGCTTAGATCTACGGTCAACAAGATTTTTTGGAACCCACCAACCGTTCTACCTTTAACAGTGGGGTGGGGGGGGGTTGGGGGTCCGGAAT
>JZKD02S2434546.1:48093-70610 GCA_000966675.3 Picea glauca
CAAGGATTACTTAATCTCAGAGACAATGTGTGAATTTGATTGCGTGGAGTTACAGTCATGGTTTAAAGATACATTCATAGATAAAAGCGATGGAATTGGGCTCTGGGAGTCCAATCTTCCTCTTTATCTATTTCCTCAAGTCCACCACTTCCCCGAATTTGCTCTAAAATGTCAAGCTCATTACCTCCCCGACCAAGAAACCAGAGTTTCGTTGTCTAGAGAAACTCTTTTCTCTATCATGCTAGACGCCATTGATCAGATTCTCCAGATTCCTAGAGCTGATTCCCCATCCCCTTTCAACCTTCAAATTCTAACAGAATTGTATCAGAATCTGTCCTTTCCTCAAAGAGCCCAAATTTTTGAGCTTTTCCTCACACAGGATGCTCAATTCCCCAAGACAAATCCCCCATACCCTTCTTCCCTATTCTCAGAAAGAGGAAACCAAGTAATTTCATCACTATGTTCTCTACTTGGCTATTTTTCGGATGAGTGGGTAGACGAACCTATATTGGGTTTCCTATCCATTTTCTCGGCCGAGGAAAAGGCTACCATCCAGTTCGACTTCAGTACTTTCCTAGCAGAGAATATCCATGATCAGCTCTCAAAATTCACCACAGAGGGCATGTTCTGGTATTCCTCTATACTGGCCAACATGTTCATCTTTTTTCAGACAGAGAAGTTCCCCTTCCTGATGCAAAAAATGGACAAGGACGGAAAACCCCAAACAGTAACATCTTGGACCTCACTGCTCAGAAGAAACTCTACAAAATTCAGCTTCAAACAGTTCATCAAGAAGTTCTACCATCCTGTGGTGAGAATGCTTAGTGGGAGGCCCGAGCCAAGGATAAATGAGGAGATCCAGAGAATTTTTCACCTCTCGAACCTCGCTAAAACGGAAGATTGGTACCTGTACCAAAACTTTACAGAAATCAAAGTATACGGGTGTGAGCTGGCTCCATATAAGCTACCCAAGTATCTGTCTGTGAGGATATTTTCCCTTGAATATATAAGACAAATGATAAATTTTGATGAAATACACTTCATGTCTTTGAATAAGAGACAGCAGCTGAGAATCAAGGGGCAAATAGGGTCCTTTATCTACAATAGTCGAGCTATCGGGGAAGAGGTGGATAAAATTTTGAGGGAAATGAAGTTTGACACAAGTTTCTTGTGGCACTACGATCTATGGGGAATCATCACAGAGATGAGAGTGAAGAATAAAAATATCCCGTATATTCATGCACCCAAGCCGAATATAGAGAAGTTTGAAAATCAAACGGAGTGGGAGGTGAGTACACTGGAAGAGGTAGAACAACAGTCTCCTCAAATCATTATCTCTCAAAAAAACACACCACGGGCACCTAAAGAGAAAAGACCCAGAAAGGAGGTGTCTCCTTCTGTTTTCGAAGTCTCGGCTGAAGAGTTTTAGATGCACACCAAAAGACCAAAATCCTGTCATATGACTAAAACGACTGGTGAGAAGGAAACACAACCCATCACAGCTTTGAAAGGTGATCAGTCACCTCTTATCTCAAGTGATTAGCAGATCACGTATACTTTTTCATCCCAGAAGCAAATTAATATTTCATTGGTAAATCAGCAAAGTCAAGGAGGTGAGAAATTGAGTGTCTTTGAGAAATATGATATGATCAAGAAGAAGAATCAAATGTTGACAAGCAGCACATATGCTCAGTTTCTTAAGCAAACGTCCACATCACAACATCGAATTTTGGCTGCATTTGATACAAAGAAAGGTAAGATGCATATGGCCTTTCTCCAGGAACAAGTGCCTGATCCTAAGACTATCCTTGATTACAAAAGAGAAACTTTTCAATTCAACACCAAAGATGTACACCCAATTGATCAGATGGATCTGCATCGACAGACTGGAGAAATGGTATTCTACACCTTGGAAAAAGATTCTACTACTGCCACTAAATTGTAGGTTTCTTTGAACAATGTTCAGACACAATTGAAGTTGGAGAATATATCATCCTTTGCAAAGGACAACATAATTAAAACCTTGGAAGAATTGGTGCTCAAGATTGGGTATGACCCCTTGAATGTGAAAGCAGTTGAAGAGATGCTCAAAAAGAATAATGTTGATATAGCATCTCTGAGGAGACAGCTGAAATTACCACCCACTGAAGATGCACAAGCAAAGGAGATAGATGAGATGGAAGGGGAGAAGGATGAAATGCTCAAGTTGATCATGGAGAAGAATGCACAGTTGAAAGAAATGGAAGAAGAGTTGGAAAGGTTGGTGAAGGAGAAGGAACAATCAACACCTATGGAAGTCATTCCACTAAGTGCAGTTTCTCTCACGGGAGTGAGCACAGTGAGTGTAGCAACCACCACCATGGCCGACATTCCATCTACCACCCCTCTGACAGCTCTGGAAAAGACAGTGGATCTAGCAAAATCCATGGAAGTGATGAAGTTACAAGAGACGGAAATCAACGTAGTGAAAAAGGAAGTTGAGAGCCTTTAGGGACTCAAGTCTTCTTACCAAACAAGATACTCCATGGAGAAGGAAGCACCAGATAAGCTCAAACAGGAATTGCAGCAACTTCAAAAGAAAACAGTGGAAGGCAAGACACTTGTTGAGGCCAAAGAGAATATTTGGATGGACATCTCCAAATCCATAAATGAAATATGGCCTATGGTGCAAATCATGTTCGAGCAAAACGAACTGGTACAGAGGAGTAAGCAGGATATTGAGAAAATAAAAGGAGATTTGGGAGAAATACCCACAGAAGCCACTGAGATCATTAGATTCCTAAATTCAAAAACCAGGGAAGAGTTAGAGGATTTGAAGATTGAATATAGGACGGAAACCATCCTCCAAGTCAAGAGGGTTCTGACCAAGAGAAGTCTGATGTTGCAACTGGAGGAGAAAGTTCAGACTATGGACACAGGAGTTCAAAGATTTTTTGACAAGATCGAAGCTCTGCAGAAGAAAGGTCTCCCTGACTTAAGGGTCCTAAATGACAAGTTAATGACCCTTCCTGATTATAAACATAAGCTGACCACGGTGGCCAAAGATAGTTTGAAATTTTCTACAAGGAAGCATAACGGGCAAGGTTTTCTTAGAAACTTTGCAGCCAGACATCAGCATACAGCACGAGATCCTGTATATTTTCATCGTCAAACCAACTTTTTCCAAGTACACAGAGATGGATGAGATATACCGAAGATTACTCAAAGTCATGATTCCCAGTCAGCTACGATGGGAGGAGCTATGCAATCTGATCGAGTAGGAGATAATGTGTCCAAATCTAGTCAGCAATCAGATCAAACAAAGTCATGCAGATGACTCACCAACGACCTTCCCCAAAATCAACTTCATGAGTTTGACACATCATCGACGGTTCCTAAATTTTTTTATTTTGTTACGTAGTTAGTTAGATTTAGATATTGCTACATATTGATCATTGATGACAGGGTCATTTGTAATTTTGATTATAAATACTTCAAACTTTGAAGTAACGTTGTTGATTTTTACACCCCAGTGAGCTGTGAACATTGTAATCAATATCAAGAGATCTTCCAGTAATACAAAGGGATTTTCACAGGATTCTTATGTGTTAACTGTTGGTGAAGTTTTTCTTTTCTTTGTTGAATGTGCATCTTTCTTAGTCATCATTTTGTTTTCTAATCTAATCGTTAAAAGGATTTAAAGTTGCATAATTTACCTTCACGTACTATGTTTCTATCTTTTAATGATCTAAATGTTTATCTTCTGAGATTATAATTATGAAATTCTTAATTGCTTCATGGTTATAATTGACTTTCTTGTCTCATCTGCTATCCATCATTTTATGCTAAAGAATCCAACAGTTTCATTATCTCGCCCTGTGAGAACACCTTTTAAAACCTGTTAGTTGCTCTCCCATTTTATAAAATAGAGTCCATATCCCAATGGATGCGTAAATCCTTTTTCATCCAATTTACAAAAAACAAACAACTCGGTTCTATTCAATCTTAACTAGCCTAATATCTAAAAGTCAAACAAAGTTAAATCTTACAGAGAGATCCCTCTCTGAAACTAGCAAGGCTAGATCCCAGTTTCGAAGTGGTTGGATAAAGTTACCTTTGGTAAATTTCTTCTTCCCTTTCAAAAACCTCTGGGAATTTACAGAGCGTTAACATAATTGGCGACCATACTGGGGAGAAATGAACAAACTTTCAATCACACGATTTATTTCCCTAAAAGAAAACTTTATCTCTAAACTAATCACAAAACCTAAAAAGAGATAATGTTCGGAGGTTGTTTAGAAGTTTGTACATATTAATTTAGATCCATAAAAATTAAAAACTATGGCTCCTAAAAGAGCCTACACCAGATCTCATCCAGATCTAGAACCTGCGATAGCAATTGATAATCCAGAATAGTTACTCATAATGAAAATCATTGCTGAAGGTTTCGGGAGTCACAATCCCCTTCACAGGTCCCCTTCTCTTCCAGAGAAGCTAGTTGCCCTTCAGGATATCGATTTTGACACTTCTTTTGAACAAATCCTTTTTAGAACAAAATATTACAGCTTTGTAAGTGAAATTGTTTTAGATCAAACCATCCTGCAACCCAAGACCCCTGAAATACTTTCTCCCAGAACAGACGTTGATCAAAGATTTCTCCAGGAATTTGACAAATTACAGGATCTAGTAGACAATCTTGATCGAGCCTTATATCAAGCTCATTTCCAACAATCTGTTGAACTTTCTACCTTGGCTATTGCCACAACTTTTGTTAAAACTAACCTAGCTCAATCCATCCCTCCAAGTCCTTCATCTTCCACAGCTTCAGTTACTTCCCCTCCAATCACCCAGGTTGTTGTTCAGCCTCCTCCACCTATCATGGAAGCCAGATATGATCCATTGGTGTTGGGCGCTCCTTTACATAGCATGCCTCAGGACTATCAGACCAGACTTCCTCAGTTTGATGGTACTGGCCCTTTGAATGCACAACAACATGTTGATAAAATGAATGATTATTTTGATTTGCAGGAAGTTGATGAAGCTGATGTGAAGATGAGATTGTTTTCTCAGAGTCTGACTGGACAAGTCAAAAAATGGTTTAAGGCCTTACATGCTACTTCCATGACTGACATTGCTTATTTTCATCGAAATTTCCTTGACAGATGGGAGGTAAAGAAAAATCCTCTCCATATTTTTTCAGAATACGAAAATATCAAAAGGAACCAAGGAGAGACAATGTAGGATTACTACATTTTTTTCAACAATCTTTACAACCCAATTCATGTTGATATCAAACCTCCTCAAGGTTTGGAACTAATAAAATTTTCCGATGGTTTTGATGCTGACATGTCATATCAGCTAAGGGAAAGAAATTCTGCCACACTTGAAGACATGTAGAAAAGTGTTGTCGGCGTGGAAGAAAACCTTCTAGCCAGATGGGCCCGACAGAGAACTGAAAGAAGGGTCAAAATTAAAGAAGAGCCCTCCACTTCCTCTTCAGATGCGAAAATAGATTCTCTAACCAGAGCTATGGAAAGGATGATGGAGAGGCTTACAATATCTAACAGGAATCCACCCAGGGATAATCAGGTTGCTCCTCAGATTTAGAATCCAAACTTCAGAAGGAACCCCACCCAAATCAGGCAGAGAGACCCTAGAGATCAGAGAGATCCTAGAGATCACAGAGAACAGAGAGGACCTGATCAGTAGATCAGACCACCCCTCCAGGAGAATTAAGCTAGTGATGGAAAGGAATTAATAGAGGAGTTTTATCATACTCACATAAACCTCATGGGTGATCACGATCACGATCATGAGTCCATTTTTCTTACCCAGGAAGAGCACGATCTCTTTCTCCTCTCACAGATGGAAGTGGATGCCAAATAAGAGGAAACAGAACACTGAACAGCAGGCTTTCGAAAATGCCATAATGGAAGTTCACAAATAGTATAATCTGAGAAGCAAGAAAGCAAATGAAAATCCTCCAAAGAAAGTTGTCTAAACAAAAAAGACAACTCCTGAAACAAAGAAAACATTCGAGACCAAAAGAGCCTTGGAGAATTCTGCCAAGAAAACATCTGAGAGAAATAGTGATGAATCGCTTGTAAAAAGGAACCCTGCGATTTTACAAAGATAAAATCAAACTGAGGTTTCATCAACCAATCAACCAAGTACTTCTGCCTAGAAGACCATGGTAGATAAATCAGAAATGCAGAGCCTAAGCAAAACTTCTACTACTTTCAGCCTGGAAGGGGAATTAGCCAAGTTGAAAATTCCCATTCCCCTTTCCAAATTTATGAGCAAGAATGCCTATAGGTATCAGGTAATTAAAGCTCTGAGAATCAAACCTGAGATAGGTACGAAGGCCTTAAATGCAGGATCAACTAACTATTCAGACATGGTGAATCTTGTTGATGATCAACCAGAGCTCCTTTTTGGTCCTAAAGTTGATGGTCAAACCAATAACGGTGATGTTGCCCCTTTCTACATTAGCCTAAATATCCACGATTTGATATTACATAATGCTATGTTGGATTCAGGTGCCTCCCATAACCTGATGCCCAAAGACGTAATGGAAAAATTGGGACTCGAGGTCACCAGGCCTTACAAGGATTTGCATTATTTCAATTCAAGCAAAGTCAGATGTATAGGGTTAATTAAGGACCTTTGTATCACTCTGGTTCAAATCCCAGCAAAGAGCATGGTGATGGACATGGTCGTGGAAGACATCCCTCCCAAATATGGTATGTCACTATCCAGATCTTGGGGGGCCAATTTGAAAGGCACTCTACAGTTAGACATGTCTTATGCTACAATCCCAGTTTTTGGACAACAGAGGAGACTGTACAGGGAGACATTGATGAAATACATGGTTAGCAGCCAAGATAAACCCCATAATTACCCACTATATTCTGCACACTCTGATATGGACTCTTTCATCCTATACAATGATGGTGATTTGGAAGAACAATTTGCTCGTCTCGAATACATTACATCTTACTCAAAAGAAGATAAAGATGTCACTGAGGTAAAAAAATAAAAAATTGCAGGAAGCGAAGAAATGGCAGCATATTTCTGGAGCATGGACTTTGATGGAGCTGTGAGCAAGGAAGGAGATGGAGCTGGAGTTTGGTTGCACAATCACAAATCAAGGTACTCTAAAAGTCATTCTTACAAACTGAATTTCCAGTGCACTAACAATATAGTTGAGTATGAAGCTTTGATGCTCGGCCTGAAACTACTAAAGAAAGTTGGTGCCAAACAAATCATGGTAAGAGGTGATTCTGAACTAGTTATCAAGAAAATTAAAGGTGAATATGTAGCTAAGCATCCCAAACTTAGGGATTATAGGAATGTTGCTTTAGATGCTCTTCAATGTTTCCCAAAGGTTGATTTGCAAGTAGTGCCCAGAGGACAGAATATACTAGAAGATGGATACACTGTTGAGGTGAAGTGGAGGCCAACTGTCCCTAACAGCATTAGATACTGGCAGGTATTCGGGGATGATAATCAAATTTAAGATTTTTTGCAGTGTAAGAATGATTTTGAATGTACAAATATAGATTTAGAAAATGACGATAAGGTTGTGAATAAATCTGTTTTTGAGAGTGGTAGTGTAAATACAGTAGATGTAGAGGAATTAAATGAAAATGAAACAGATTCTGGCATTTTACAGTTGAAAAATAATGTGTTTCCTAGAGGATTAGTTCCATTAGAAGATCTATTTGATTTTGATGACATAGCAAAAAAAAACAAAATAGAAGCCAACGATAAAGAAGTCGAAGACTGTAACATAGGAACGAAAGAAAAGCCCAAGATAGTAAAACTTTCAAAACCTTTACCCCCTGAGCAAAAACGCAAATACTTTGAACTTTTCAAGGAATATGTGGATGTGTTTTCTTGGGGTTATGAGGATTTAAAATCTTATGATACAAGCATCATACAACATAAAATCCCAATAAAGGAAGAACATAAACCTTTCAGACAGAAACTTAGTAGAATAAATCCCAAGTTACTTCCCCTGATAGAAAAGGAGATCAAAAATATGTATGATGCCAAAATTATAGTTCCCTTAATATTTTCTAAATGGGTTTCTAATCTGGTTCCTACTAGAAAGAAGACTGGTGAAATCAGACTTTGCATCGGTTTCTGAAACCTGAACAAAGGCTCACTCAAAGACAAATACCCTCTACCTAAGATGGATCGCATCTTGCAAAAGGTAGTTGGATCAAGAAGAATCTCCTTGTTGGATGGATTCTCAGGCTATACCCAGGTTCTTTTTCACCCAGAGGATCAAGAAAAAACAGCTTTTACCACACCTTAGGGAACCTTCATGTATGTGAAGATGCCCTTTGGTTTGTTGAACGATGGTGCTACCTTCCAAAGAGCAATGGATATTTCTTTTGTGGACGAACTTGGTAGGTTCATAGTTGTATATCTGGATGATGTTACAGTATATTCCAAATCTGATTAAAAACATCTACTGCATCTCAGACGAGTGTTTGAGAAATGCAGAAGATTGGGGATTTCTTTAAATCCCAAGAAAACACTTTTTGGGTTAGAAGAGGGAAAACTAATGGGTCACATAATCTCTAAGGACGGAATTAAAATAGACCCCAGTAGAATAGAGGCCATTCAGAAACTGGAACACCCTAGGAACCTTAAAGAGTTACAATCTTTCATTGGCAAAATAATCTTCTTGAGAAGATTCATACCCAATCTGGCTGAGCTTCTCAAGAACATTACAAACATGTTGAAAAAGGACACAAAAAAAAAATGGGATGCTAGAGCCAATCATTCATTTGAGCAGGTTAAATATGCACTCACACAAGCTCCAGTTTTGATCAGTCTAGACTTCACCAAAGATTTTTACCTTTTCTCTTTTGCATATGAACACACCATTGCAGTTGTGTTACTGCAGAAAAATAGTGAAGGGTATGAACAACCCATAGCCTTTTTTAGTAAATCCTTGAGAGATGTTGCGTTGAATTATAAAATAATGGAGAAACACGCTTTTTCATTGGTGAAATCCATAAAAGACTTTAGGGTCTATATTCTTCATTCCCACATAATTGCTTACGTTCCAAATGCAGTGGTAAAGGATATTCTGACCCAGGATAATCTGGATGGTAGAAGAGGGAAGTGGATTGTTGTTATTCTGGAATATGATATAGAAATTAGGCCTACCAAACTGATCAAAGGTCATGGTTTAGCAAAGTTAATGGTTGAGTCTAATTTCCATGCTTTAGATATTAATTTTTTGGCTGCAGTGGATGAACAGGGAGAGCAGGCGACTCCGAGTATAAAAGAGGTATTTCTAAACTCTCCATGGTACACAGACCTCATATTTGTCCTTCATAATTTACAATCTCCCCCTAGATTAACTAAAACTAAAGCCAGATTTCTGAAATTAAAAGCATTGAAATTTTGTATTCTAGAAGGCAATCTTTATTGGAAAGATCCTGGAGGTATTTTGCTGAACTGCCTATTAAAAGACGAAGATGATAAGGTTCTGCAGGATTTTCATGCAGGATATTGTGGTGGACATCTGAGTTGGAAGAGTACAGTTAATAATATATTACGAGTTGGGTTTTACTAGCCCACATTATTTGTTGATGTACACCAAAAGGTTACCTCATGCCATAAATGTCAAGTGTTCGAAGGTAAAAAGAAGCTCCTACCTTTTCCCTTGAAACCCATCTCATTTGAAGCTCCTTTCCAGCAATGGGGATTAGACTTCATCGGAGAGATACACCCTCCTTCCTTGGGCCAACACAGATGGATCCTCACTGCTACGGATTATTTCACAAAGTGGATCAAAGCAGTACCATGCAGGCAAGCTACTGACTCTGTTATCATTAAATTTCTGGAAAATAATATTTTGTCACATTTTGGATGTCCCAGGAAAATCATAGCTGACAATGCAGCAGCCTTTCGATCCAAGAATCTCATAGATTTATGTAGCCAGTATCACATTACTTTGGGACACTCCACAACTTATTACCCTCAAGGAAATGGGCTAGTTGAGTCCTCCAACAAAACTCTGATGAATATCATTAAGAAGACATTGCAAGAAAACAAGAAGTCATGGCATAACAAGCTGGTTTTCTCACTTTGGGATGATAGACTTACCACCAAGAGATCAATTGGTATGTCTCCATACCAGCTGGTCTATGGCACTGAGGCAGTTTTCCCTATTTCTCTAGGGGTCCCGGTCATGAAATTGTTACAAGATATGCAAGTTGAACAAAATGATTCCCAAAGAAGAATAAACCAGATGATTCATTTGCAGCATTCCAAGGAAGATGTTGTGACAAAACTCAAGTCATCCAGGAAAACATAAAAAATATTTTTGATAAAATAACTAAAGAAGATGATTTTGAGTTAGGTGATTTGGTGTTGAAGTGGGATTCCATGAATGAAGACAAGGGAAAACATAGGAAATTTGATAGCTTATGGAAGGTCCCTTTCATTATTCAGGAATTCAGAGGACATAACGTTTTTCTTCTCAAAAACAGTGATGGAACATTCCTGCCAGGAGGACCTGTGAACGACAGGATGTTGAAACATTATTTATCATCCCAATAAAGGTCTTTGCCACCAACTTCCATTGTACAAACCATTTCTTTTACTTGCATTTTATGAGTGGGCGACGTTGATTAGATGGTTGAAGCCCGCAGAGAAGACCCTGAGCCACTGGACAATGTCACCAAAATTGTCAAAACAAAATGAATCATATAGCAGAATAAGCTCCAGAGAGAATTTTTCAGAGCATCAGGATTCTTGGCATTTCACAAGGAGAGTACCATCCCCAAGTGGAGCCACTGTTATAACCCTATAATTCATAGGATCAATTGGTGACTGGAAAAAAAATTATTCTTGACTTATATCTTGTAAATAATGTTGCATTCTGCAAATGATTTAAAAAAGAAAAAGAAAAGAGAAAAGAGAAAAAGAAAGAGAAAAAAGAAAAAGAAAAGAAAAAGAAAGGAATAAAAGAGGGCATAAAAGAAAAAATGAACAAAGCCCCATTCAATAACAATAACTTGATCCATACAGTTTACTCATGGCCAAGTCCTTTTAAATTAATGTTGATAGAATTAGTGAATAAGCTTGGCTAAACTGTTTAATCTTAGACAAGTAGATAGGTTAGCTAGTGAATAAATTTGACCAAACTACCTAATCTTGGTCAAATAACCCTAGGGTAGAGTAATTTCTTAGTCCAACAGTTTAATATAGGATAAATGTCATAGGAGAGTAGGTTAGAACTTAGGTTAGAGCATAGGTTGGTTGGCTTGATTTCAATAAAACATGCATGATGATCGATGTTGATTCATATCTTTGATGTTTGAAAATATGTTGCCTAATCCCTGTAATATACCAGATATAAAATGTATGCAGAACTGAAATAAAGTGCTAGTAATGGCAGAATAACAGTAATATAACCAGAACATTCACCACAATAACACTAAAATGATATAAGAATAACAACAGAAATAGCACTTTGAATCTGAAATCAATATTCACAGGCCTCTTCGAGGGGGCAACCTCCAGTTGAGCAGAGCTCTATTACAATAATATCCAAGCTAGGGTTCTCATACCCTCGACACCTATTTATACTAAAAATAAGCATCTAGAGGAAGATCCTTCTAGAAGCAGAAGCTTCTATTAGGTCTTCTTACATCTGCCTTATTCTATTTTATTGAAAGGCCTTATTAATATTGACCTTTATTAGATCCAAATATATTGTTCTACCTATGTGTGTGTTAGGACCCTAACATGTTCGCCCCCTTAAAAACAGCCTTGTCCTCAAGGCTTAAGATGATGAAATTGTTGCAGAATGGTACCTGGTTCCCATGTGGCGTCTGTTGGAGTTGTAGCTTTCCACTGTAATAGCACTTCCTTGATGATTCTCTGACATAGGCGACACTCATGCTGGTCCAAAACTACTTCTGGCTGTATCCAAATGGATCCTTCCTCAGCTAACTCTGTAAGGTTGGTTTGAATTTGGCACTTAGCTCCAATCACCTTCTTTAAGCATGAAACATGAAAAACAGGATGTAGCTTCAAATTGTTGGGCAAAGCTAACTGATAGGTGACTTGTCCCACACACTTGAGTATGCTATAAGAACCATAAAATTTGGGCGCTAGCTTCTGACAATTCTCGGCCTTGAGGGAAGCGTGCTTGTAAGGTTGCAGTCGAAGAAACACATGATCCCCTTCTGAAAATTGACATTCAAAGCGACCTTGATCTGCTTGTTGCTTCATGTGATTTTGTGCCATGACCAAATTCTCTTTGAGGGTACGGAGTGTTGGCGACGGAAGTCACTCCTGGATTGCTAGCAGGAGCAGAGCCCGACGCCCATCAGTTTTATGTCACGATTGTTCATAGATGGGTGATCGAATGGAAGGAAACTCAAAACAATAGCGTTCCAACTCTGAAACCAGGCCAGGTATACATGAGCAAGTGAGGTCTTGTGTAAATTTCAGACATTGAACTGTAGCAAAGGGTGAACAGGCGGAATACTTATATGAGAGGAACGCAGAGGTCTGTTATAAATAGCAGGCTTCTAACAGACTGAGTAAGAAGACGTCCAAATGCAATATCATCTTACATTCAAACGCAAAACCAAAGAATGCAGTAATGCAACAATAAATATTTTATCATAACATAACCACAATAATTCGCGCGAATCATTCAATCATGAACTCTCTAAGCATGAGATGAAAATTAGATGGAGTAAGAAGAACTGTCTGTCATAAAACAAGAAATCTCATATACAGATGCATAAGCTAAAAGATGGAATAGCTGCTAAAACATTACAGTAGGGAGATTTTCTCTACCATCGATGCTTACAAAATGGAAAAAATGCCTACATATACTTCTCCCCTCCTCTCGTCCAGTGGAGGCGTTTCAAAACTTTCAAAGGGTGACGTCTCCTCAATCAAATCTGTCCTTTGTTCCCCTGTAATACGCCTCTTTAGTTCAGCATGGCTCATGCCAGGGTGGTAGCTGAGCCCTTTGAATGTTGAATTGGCGTGTGCAGGTTCCTCTGGCGGGTTGAAGACTCGACATGACCTTCCTGAAGAGAACCGGTACAGGGTACCTTTCCGGGTAGACTTTCGACCGGGATTTCCATACTCTGCAATAAATGAGTGATGTGAGTTTTGAGCCATCCTCTCTTTTCTTCATTAATCTCCAGCAGGTACTGGGATCTAGCCCGCATCGAATTGGTACCTGGGACATCATCGTGCCTTCCTGCTTTCAGGATAGTTTTAAATCCTCTCTTCTGAGCCGAAGCGGCTCCTTGGATTCCCTCGGGAATCACTGCTGCAACAACCCAATCCATAGGTCCTTTCCAATCCCTGATTTGCGATGAGATTCTTTCGCGCGTGAGCCCTCCTGAGATTAAATCTTGTCGCATTGACCATGCCTCCGCGGTCGTGGCTTTACCCTCCTATCAGAGTTTCGGCACTTGCGATGTCATGATTCACAAGTCCTCCAGACTCGCAAATCTCTGATCCCCGATGGCTCATGGTCATTGACCTGTCAATGGTCCCTTCCCCGTCGTGAAAGCCTGCCACCTGTCCTTCGTCGACTTTCGTGGCCCCACACTCTTGGTGTCAGGATATCGCGTATTGCGATATCGCAGTGTTTGATGCAACGGTTCCCTCGCCTCCAAGAACCTCGATTTTCCGATGAGCTTCAACTCCGATGGACGCTTCCCTGTCAAGACCCTCCCCGATAACGTTGATCTCCTGCCACGCATCCTTTCCAGATGGACGGTCCCTATTAACTCTCAGAGATTCAGGACTTTCGTTGTCTTGTTTCTATTTCTTGTCCCATGACAAGAAATATTGCTAACATTAGGCTCCATGGGGGATAGAGTCGTCCCTGCGATGCTCTAAGAACTCCTTCCGCAGCTTCAATGCCTTGCTATTGGGCTATGGAGTCACTTATTAGGCCGAAAACATACAAAAAGAAACTAAACAAGAAATAAAAGACAATATTTACAAACAGAGGAGCCGTCTAAGGCTCAAATAAAACATTTTTTCAGAAAATGCCCATTCACTGGCCTGTTGAAAACCTCTTCACCCTCCAGATCCTGCAACCCATATGTGTTGTTGGAGAAAATATCAGAGATTTTAAAGGGGCCGATCCAGAGGGCGTCGAACTTGATTTGCTTGCCTTTATCCTATCTGGGTGAGTCCCATTTAAATACCAAGTCCCCGATCTCGAACTCCTTTTTCTTGACCTTTCTGTCGAAAGCCTGCTTGATCTTCTGCTGATGACTGTAAGCTGTGTCCCTCACTTGTTCTCTGATCTACTGCACTTCCACTATCTGATGAATTCTTCTGATCATATGATCTGTTTCTCCCTCGTAGTCTTGAAAGAACTTCACCACAGGTAAGGCGAGCTGAGTAGGGAAAACTGCCTCTGCTCCGTAGACTAGTTGAAACGATGAAGTGCCCAGAGACTTCTTCGTCGTGACACGATCGGCCCACAGAGCGAATTTCAACTTTGAATCCCAGGCTCTTTTGTTATCCTCTAACACTCTTTTGATGATCTTTATCAGGATTTTGTTAGAGGATTCTGCTAAACCGTTGCCCTGGGGATAGTAGGGGGTGGAGTGAATTAGCGAGATCTCGAACTACTCACAGAATTTAATTAGAGGTTCAGATTTGAAAGAAGTAGAATTATCGGTAACGATTCTGCTGGGACAGCCAAATCAGGCTATGATATCCTCCAGGAAGTTGATAATTACTTTGTGTGATGCGCTTCTGGTGGGGACAGCTTCTATCCACTTGGTGAAATAATCTGTTGCAGTTAGGATCCATCTGTGCTGACCACTTGAGGGAGGATGAATTTCTCCGATGAAGTCCAACCCCCACTGCTGAAAAGGTGTCGAAGCTACTATGGGTTTCAATGGCAGCGACTTGAGTTGTTGCTTTCCCGAGAAATTTTGACATTTGGTGCAAGCTTTAATCTCCCTGCAAACATCGGGGAATAAAGTGGGTCAGTAATACCCAACTCGGAGTATCTTGTGGGTTGTGGTCTTCCAAAAATGATGACCTCCGCAAAGGTCACTATGAAAGTCAAACGTAACCTTCTGGGCCTCCTGCGGGTTCAGGCATCTCAGAAATACCCCTAGAGGGTATTTCCAGTACAAGGTTTGGTCAATGAGGCAATACCTGACTGCCTTGAGCTTAATATCCCTCACTTTTCTTTTTCCCATTCCATTAGGGGGCTTCAATTTTTGCAGAAAATACATAATGTCACGATACCAGGCACATTCTGCTAGCAATAAGCCATCTTGAGAGCCTTGGCTGGGCGATTCATCTTGCTGAGATCCTAGGCGAGTATTGATGAAGATAACTCCCAAGGCTTCGCAGTTGGATTTAGCCAGTAGCTTGGCTAAGCCTTGCCCCTTGACCAACTTGGTGGGTTTTATTTCTAAGTCAAATTCCAGAATTTTTGCGATCCATCGTCCTCTTTTCCCATCTACGTCGGGCTTCACAAGGATGTCCTTCACGGAAGCTGAAGGAACATATGTTGTTACTTTTGAATGCAAGACATAGACTCTGAAAGATTTAAGAGCTTTGACTAAGGCATAGGCCTGCTTCTCCATGATTTCATATCTGCTCTCTGCGTCTCTTAACGCCCTGCTGAAGAAGGCGATGGGTTGTTCATGCCCTTCCTCATTTTTCTGCAATAAGACCGCCGCCACTGTATCAAAAGAAGCAAAAGAGAAAATTAGGAACTCTTTGGAATAGTCAGGACTGATAAGCACAGGTGCCTCAGTCAATGCCTTTTTAATTTGGTCAAAAGAGGCCCTGGGCTCAGCGGTCCATTTCACTTCGTTTCCCTTCCTGAGCATGGTTGTGATGTGTTTCACTAGCTCGACAAAATTTGAGACAAACCTCCTTAGAAAATTAATTTTCCCCAAAAAGGCTTGAACCTCTTTTTTAGACCTGGGAAGTGACAAGGCTTGAATTGCCTCCACCCTGCTGGGATCAATTCTCACCCTTGCTGCCGATACTATATGTCCCAATAACTTCCCTTCCTGCATAGAAAACAAAGACTTCTTGGGGTTCATGGATAGGCCAAATCTTCGACACTTCAAGAAGACTCTCTTCATGTGACAGAGGTGCTCCTTGTCTGTCCTGGAGAAGACCGTGATATCATCCAGATAGATCACTGCGAACTGGTCCTTTTCCCCGATGAAGGCTATATCCATGGCCCGCTGAAACGTTGCTCCTGCGTTCATCAACCCAAATGGCATTTTGGCATACATTAACATGCCCCAAGGAGTGGTGAAGGTTGTCTTCTCATTGTCCTCAGGCATGACCGATATCTGGTTATAGCCAGAAAACCCATCGATCATGGATATCCTGGAAGCACCAATTACCCTCTGCAGTATGTGTTCCATCTTAGGTAGGGGGTAATTGTCTTTCTTTGAGCTTCTGTTGAGATTCCTGAAATCAACACAGAGTCAGATTTCTCCACTCTTCTTTCTTACTGGGACCAAATTGGCCACCCATTCAGAATATCTCAAGGGGACAATAATTTGGGCATCTAACAATTTCTTCACTTCTTTCTCCATGACAGGTAGCAACATGGGATTTATCTGTCTCAACTTCTGTCTGAATGGTTTAGCCTCTTCCTTTAGTGGGATCTTGTGCTCAATGACAGATGTGTCATAGGTATTGAGGTCTTCATACGTCCATGCAAACACATCAGCGAACTCCTTTATAAACTCAGTATATTCAGCCTTCTGTTCTCTGGTCAAACTGCTTGACAATTTGACAAACCTGGGCTTCTCCTGTGAACCAATGTTGCATTCGGTTGTCTCGGTATCTTCATTTGAGACCCTTCCCTTTACCGGCACATCATTCCCGTCGAACAATATTTCTAAAGGGACAAGTCCTCTCGGAATCTGATTACTGGGCAGCTGAATGATCTGATGATTAGCTATTTTATTTAAAAACTCCTCGGGACGAGGGTCACCTTCCAAATCAAGATCTTGGTCAATATGCAACGCAGAAAATTCGTCCACTAATTGGAGAAACCTTTCAAGTTCAGAATCATCCTCGAACACCTTCCAATGCTTGACATTGTCCGGCACCAAGGACCTATATCTTATATCAACATCATTTTTTATCATAGGTGGCAGAGGAAATTTGAGCAAACTAGCTGAGACAGCTAAAGAATCGGCCAAAGTATTTTCTCCCCTCGAAATGAAAGAAATGTTAAAAGCCAAGAAGAAATTATCAATAAGGTCCCATACTTCATTCCGATAATTCCTGAGCCGGGGATTATGGGCACAATAAGAATTCCTTATCTGTTGAATAATCAACTCAGCATCTCTGAATATTGTTATCTCTTCAATTCTCATTTCCTTTGCGGCCCTCATACCCAAAACAAGAGCTTCATACTCTACCACGTTGTTGGTGACTTCGAATTCCAGCTTGTATGACAGGGATACGACTTCTTGACAAGGTGATACGAAAACCACTACAGAGCCAGCTCCTTTGCTAGAAGAAGCTCCGTCAAAAAACATCTTCCACACAGAGGAGCTTTGGGGGGAAATCGGGTGATCATGGCTGGGGTGTTTTCTGATTAGTAAAGATCTTTCAGGGGCATCGGTAAACTGCAGTAAACTAGACCCCAAGTCAGTGTCAAGTGCAAAGATGGGGTGATTGGTAGGGTCTGCTTCATCACTGACAATATAGGCCAGCTGGGCTTCTCTGTATAATCTCCTTTGTTCCCCTCCGAAGACCGGAATAGTGGCATATGTGAGATCCATATGTAGTGTCCCTCCAAGATTTTTGATCCATGATCTAGACAACAACATACCAAATTTAGGGGGGACGTTGGCTACCACAATATCCATGACCACACTTTTCATGGGCAGCTGAAATAGGGAAACCGCCAGGTCTTTGATGACTCCTAGACACTGCACTCTCCTGGAATCGAAAGAATATAAATCATGATAATTCCTTGTCACCTCCAGTCCCAATTCTTCCATGACTATTTCTGGCATAAGGTTATGGGAAGCCCCTGAATCCATGAGGCAGTTATGCAGTACTTTATCATGTATGTTCAGGGATGTGTAGAAGGGGGGGGACGAGTCATCTATGTCTTCTACCATGGGGCCTAATATGACGGCTGGCTTCTCATCTTGAAGGTTTACTAAGTCAGAGGGGGGCTGGGGGGATTCAGATTGTAGCAGCTTGGAGAGGGACCTTTTGAAGTCCTCATTTTTAACTAGCTCAGAGAGAGGTACAGGAATCCTAATCTTCTGAATCTCATGCTCAAAATTGAAGGGGGGGTAGGTTTAGGAGCTTCTCTTACCTCAGTGACGGGCTCTCTGGTTGTTGGTGAAGCACTCTGAGTCTTCTTTTCTTTAGTTGTGGCTGCTGCAATTTTAGTAGGCCTCTCTGCTATGAGGGGTTGGTCTGAGCTGTCGAGGTCTCCTTCTTTCCTTCTCGATCTGAGATTATATCTGTTAGAAGTGTGACCGGCCCTCTGTTCTTTCCCCAACTCATGAATTTGAGCACTCATCGGTGATTCTTCATACACAGACTGCACCAAATGAGGAAAAGGGGGAGCTTCCTCAATACAGTGATTTTCAGGGCCAAACTCGTCTATGTCCTCTCTCTCCTCATGATCAACTAGGTTATTTTGGAGGGGGGCTTGAACCCTTTGATCTTCCCTGTCCTTTCCCCTTTGTTCCCTCAGGAAAACCTAAGGAATATTGTTAGTAGGTTGTCTGAAACCTCTATTATCATTGTTTTGGGGATTTTTGTACATGGGCTTCCCTTCTAATTCCAACCTTTCTATCTTGGCAGCAAGTGATTTTATCATTCTAGTTGTCTCATCTGCTTGATAGGGCAGGGGAGAGGAACTGGATGAGGAAGCTTCAGGTCTATTCTTGGACGTACTTATATCACCTATGTTTATGAGTCTGTTGATAGCCAATATGTTAGATTCTACCTCCACGAATGCATCCTGCATGTGGGCCAGCGTAGCAGCTCTTCTTTCTCTCAGCTGTAGGCAGAAATCGGGATCAAAAGTGTTGGAGTAAGTGATCATTGCAGAGGCTTCGGAGGGTTTTATCTCAGCAGGGATTCTGTTGTACATTTTATTAAATCTCTTGGAGAAGTCGGGGACAGACTCTCCTTCCTTTCTCTTCAACGACCCAAACTATGTCATGTAATACATGAAATCCTTCTTATCTCCCCATTGCCTCAGGAAAGCATTATCCAGGGCGTCAATTCCAGCAATAGATCCGGGAGCTAATCCTCTAAACCATTTCCTTACCTCACCATCTAGGCTCTGGACAAAAACCCTCATCTAGACATCTTCATCTCCAATGTTCAAGTTGTTAGAATAACTGTAGAAAGCAGCCAGGTGCTCTTCTGCAGTTATGTCCCCTTCCCCGGTGAACTTGGGCATATATTTCAAGTAATCTCTAGCAGGGAAAGGATTCATGGGATTAGGTAAGATCAAGGGAGCGTACCTAGCAGCAACTATGGCATCCATTCTATTCAAAGGGGGATTAGCACCGGCCATAGGAATATTAGGTGGAGGAGAATTTGGAGGAGAAGGAGTTCGCAAAGGGGCTACCGGGAATGAATCTCGGAGTGGGGTGGGAAACAAGAGGTGATTCAAGGAACGGGCTACCGAGCTCAAGTTAGCAGGTGCTCCTCCTTGTGCAAGAGTGGGGAAATCTTATGTGCTCGTGGGTCTACGCCAAGGTACAGCTTCAGAGGAGAGGGGAGTGACAAGGATTTCTCCTTCCAATCCCAGACCAGGAGGGGAAAACTCAGCAGGAACACTCCCAAAATTTAGGAAACGGGAAACTTGTGAAGGAGGTCTATCAAGAAACTGAGGGGGAGGAAACAGAGTTATTACAGAAGGAGATGGCGGATTACCTGCTTCGGCGGTGGAAGCTTCCTCTTTAGGGGTCTTTCCTTTTCTGAGAACCACCTCTGAATCGGTTTCAGGTGTAGCTAGGGGCAGCTGTGGATGAGACCGCGTGTGTCTGCCTCTAAAAGCCACAATTGATAGAGCAGGTTATCCCCAGTGGAGTCGTCACAATGGACTCACCAGGTGCACAGCAGCAATCTCAATAGTTCTGATCTCTGATGCACCTTCAGAATCAACTAATCGTTGTCGTTCAATCCTGGGGAAAATATTCAACTCCGTCCCCGGCAACGGTGCCAGAAATGTTGGCGACGGAAGTCACTCCTGGATTTCTAGCAGGAGCAGATCTCAATGCCCATCAGTTTTATGTCACGATTGTTCATAGATGGGTGATCGAATGGAAGGAAACTCAAAACAATAGCGTTCCAACTCTGAAACCAGGCCAGGTATGCATGAGCAAGTGAGGTCTTGCGTAAATTTCAGACAGTGAGCTGTAGTAAAGGGTGAACATGCGGAAGACTTATATGAGAGGAACGCATAGGTCTATTATAAACAGCAGGCTTCTAACAGACTGAGGAAGAAGACGTCCAAATGCAATATCATCTTACATTCAAATGCAAAACCAGAGAATGCAGTAATGCAACAATAAATATTTTATCATAACATAACTGCAATAATTCGCGCGAATCATTCAATCATGAACTCTCTAAGCATGAGATGAAAATTAGATGGAGTAAGAAGAACTGTCTGTCATAAAACAAGAAATCTCATATACAGATGCATAAGCTGAAAGCTGGAATAGCTGCTAAAACATTACAGTAGGGAGCTTTGCTCTACCATCGATGCTTACAAAATGGAAAAAATGCCTACATATACTTCTCCCCTCCTCTCGTCCAGTGGATGTGTCTCAAAACTTTCAAAGGGTGACGTCTCCTCAATCAAATATGTCATTTGTTCCCCTGTAATACGCCTCTTTAGTTCAGCATGGCTCATGCCAGGGTGGTAGTTGAGCCCTTTGAATGTTGAATTGGCGTGTGTAGGTTCCTTTGGCGGGTTGAAGACTCGGCGTGACCTTCCTGAAGAGAACTGGTACAGGGTACCTTTCCGGGTAGACTTTCGGTCGGGATTTCCTGATCAAAATCTGGACCAGGGGTTAAATTTTAGCCCAAAAATCAACGTTCTTGGAATTACCTCAAAAAGAACGAGAGCGTAGCCCTTGTCGTCACGAACCCAACGCAATTTGTTTCGTCTCAAACGGACGTTGGGAGCGAGAGATATCATGATCTGTCTGAATCGTCAAACAGTTAAAAAAAGGGACGCTGACTGTGCAGTCCGTACAGTCTGTACGGATGCTGACGTGGCATGTCCATATGCTGACGTGGAAGAGGTGACGTGGCAGAGTTGAGTTGGCACATGCTGACGTGGCAATTTCGGATTGGCTGACAGTTGGACGAATCGTGTTGTGACACGTGGCAAAATTTTGGAAAATGTTTTGGTGCCACATGGCCCAGTCATGGGCTGCCACGTGGCACCATGGTATAGGTTGGTTGGTTAAAATTTTATGAAGTCTGTGGGATTCGAACCTCGGACCTCCACCTACATCCAAAGTTTGGGCAAGTCCAATTAACCAACGCGCCATGCCATTGGGTCTTAACAATACATGTTTTAAATTTTATTTAAATTAAAACCATGTTAAAGTTTGGGTGGTAAAAACCTATGGAGTTCGAGGGAATGGAACACGGGACCTCCCACAATAGGCAACGATTTGGCATAGGCCACCCAACCGGCGTGCCATGCAAGTGTTTCTTAACACTAAACCTTTTCCATTATATTTAACTTTATGCTATGGTACGTTTGGCGGGGGTCCGGGCTGGGGTTAGCCCCAGCCCCCGATGCTTATGTGTGCGTGTTAATTACATATGACCCCAATATAATGGTTGGTGTGTGGTTTGAACGGTTTTGTAAAACGACCTGCCACATGTTGCATTTCTATTTGCTTTGGACGGAGCCCTTTTTGGAAATGCGCGTGGTCACATGGACCCATGTGCCCGAGAGCTTGGCGGTTAGGGGTTGGAGGTGCCCTAACCATCCTACAGTTTGCACAGTTATTTGGTAGTGCACGTGTGCTGGGTTTAAACATGGATTTGGAGCGTGTTCTTGGTTCAAGCACACAAAGGGTGCGTTTTGTAGATGCAGAGACAGCAAGCTTGAAGGAGGAAAATGGAGGAGGCCTAACTTCTTCATCTTTTGGCCGATTGAGGTGTCGTAAAAGCCCAGCTAGGGGTTTTTGGATGTCCTGGATCCATTGGCACTATTATCAAGGTCATTTGAAGACTTCTTTTGCAGTTTTTTCACCATTGAAGTTTCACCAAGCTCCAGGGAGCTTGAAGCCCTCATTGTTCGAGGACATGTTTTGGTGAGCCTATGTTTGTTTTCTGTGATTGAATAATAATTTTTGGATAATTGTTATGTTTTGAACACATTGAGATGGGCTTCAGAGGCTGTTGAGGACTTTTACAGGTGTTTTTGCCAAAGAGAAGCTCAGGGAAGCTTATGGCCACATGTAGAAGAGGTCATGCCCGGATGAGCCATGATCCGTTTTCAGAGT
>JZKD02S2434546.1:93042-113612 GCA_000966675.3 Picea glauca
GGTCTTCTTACATCCGCCTTATTCTATTTTATTGAAAGGCCTTATTAATATTGACCTTTATTACATCCGAATATATTGTTCTACCTATGTGCGGGTTAGGACCCTAACAATCCCTATGGTGACAAAAAGCAAGGAAAACCGAGCAAGCCCACAAAAGGAACTTAGCCTAAGTTTTTCTGTGAAAATATGATTGTGCGTTGGTTGATTAAAGAGAGTGCACCGATCTATGGCTGAGACATCGGTGCTTAGATATACGGTCAACAAGATTTTTCGGAACCCCCCAGTCGTTCTAACTTTAACGGTGGGGGGGCCTGGAATGACGGGTAACAAGAGCACACAGAAGAACGGCTGAGGCGTTGGCACCTAGATCTACGATTGAGATGCAATAAAAGAAGAAGGGGAGGGGGGGGTCCAGAATGTTGGTTAACAAGAGCGCTTAGATCTACGATCCATCATGTGGCACGCAAATGAACGGCTAACAAAGGATTCTGGACCCCCCCAACCATTCTTTCTTTAAAGGAGGACGGGGGGGTCCGAAATGAAGTGGTTTTTCCAGGCGGTCCCCGCCATAACATGGCACACATTGATTGCATCAGAGCCTCTCCGCTCTAAATCCACTTACCATTTACCACCCTTCTAACATCCACCGACGCCTAGTGTCATCACACTCCACTACCTCCCCCTACGGGTCCCATCTCATAACTCTGTCATTTTTCTCCCTTTGGTCACCCGTCACAAACCACCTCACATCTTCCTTTGCCCCAATCAGTGCATCCCACATCACCCTTTCACACCCTTCATCCATCCTTCACCTGCCATCTCACACTTCAAATGACCCGTTGGCCATTTATTACAGGCCACCTATCTGTTAGCCTACGGACCTATCACCCGCGTCCAACGGATACCCATTCACGCAAAACCATCCCCATTTCCACCATTTGCATATTATTCGCTCTCTCCTCACACTAGACAATCCTTTTCCACTTTTGTTGATCCAGTCATTGACCTAACCATAGCCACCAACCACTAACATTTTGTGTTTGATTTGAAGATATTTTTCGCAGTAATGGCATCCAAATCTAAAAGAGCAGAAGCCGAGGAAAATTTGTTCCTCCCACCTCCTGTCGACCTCGACAGGATCCCATTAGCTGACAAGGAGTACAAGGTGCGAATTTGATTTCGCGGAGTTACAGTCATGGTTTAAAGATACATTCATAGATCAAAGCAATGAAATTGGGCTCTGGGAGTCCAATCTTCCTCTTTATCTATTTCCCCAAGTCCACCACTTCCTCCAATTTGCTCTAAAATGTCAAGCTCATTACCTCCGTAACCAAAAAACCATAGTTTCTTCGTCTGGAGAAACTCTTTTCTCTATCATGCCAGACGCCATTGATTAGATGCTCCAGATACCTAGAGATGATTCCCCATGCCCTTTCAACCTTGAAATTCTAACAGAATTGTATCATAATCTGTCCTTTCCTCAAAGAGCCCAAATTTTTGAACTTTGCCTCCCGTAGGATGCTTAGTTCCCCAAGACAAATTCCCCATACCCTTTTTCCTTGTTCTTAGAAAGAGGAAACCAAGTAATTTCATCACTATGTTCTCTACTTGGCTATTTTTAGGATGAGTGGGTAGACGAACCTATATTGGGTTTCCTATCCATTTTCTTGGCCAAGGAAAAGGCTACTATCCAGTTCGACTTCAGTACTTTCCTAGCAGAGAATATCCATGATCATCTCTCAAAATTTGCCACAGAGGGCATGTTCCGGTAAACCTCTATACTAGCCTACATGTTCATCTTTTTTCAGACAGAGAAGTTCCCCTTCCTAATGCAGAAAATGGACAAGGACGGAAAACCCCAAGCAGTAACATCTTGGACCTCACTACTCATAAAAAACTCTACATAATTTAGCTTCAAACAGTTCATCGAGCAGTTATACCATCCTGTGGTGAGCATGCTCAGTGGGAGGCTCGAGCCAAGGATAAATGAGGAGATCCAGATAATTTTTCACCTCTCGAACCTCGCTAAAATGGGAGATTGGTACCTATACCAGAACTTTACAGAAATCAGAGTATACGGGTGCAATATGGCTCCATATAAGTTGCCCAAGTATCTACCTATGAGGATATTTTCCCTTGAATATATAAGACAAATGATAAATTCTGATGACATACACTTCGTGTCTTTGAAGAAGAGACAACAGCTGAGAATCAAGAGGAAAATAGGGTCCTTTATATGCAATAGCCAAGTTGCAGGGGAAGAGGCAGATAAACTTTTGAGGGAAATGAATTTTGACACAAGTTTCCTGTGGCACTATGATCCGTGGGGAATCATCACAGAGATGAGAGTGAAGAACAAAAAGATCCTGTATATTCATGCACGCAAGCCGAATATAGAGAAGTTTTCAAATCAAACGGAGTGGGAGGTGAGTACACTGGAAGAGGTATAACAGCAGTCTCCTTGAATCATTATCTCTCAAACAAACACACCACAGGCACCTAAAGAGAAAATTCCTAGAAAGGAGGTGTCTCCTTCTGTTTCTGAAGTCTCGGCTGAAGAGTTTCGGATGCACACCAAAATACCAAAATTCTGTCATATGAATGTGATGATTGGTGAGAAGGAAACATAGCCCATCACAGCGTTGAAAGGTGATATGTCACCTCTTATCTCAAGTGATCAATAGATCACATCTAATTTTTCATCCCAGAAGCAAATTAATACTTCGTTGGTAAATCAGCAGAGTCAAGGAGGTGCAAAATTGAGTGTCTTTGAGAAATATGATATGATCAAAAAGAAGAATCAAATGTTGACAAGTAGTACATGTGCTCAGTTTCTAAAGCAAATGTCCATGGCGCAACATTGACTTTTGTCTGCATTTGATACAGAGAAAGGCAAGATGCATATGGCCTTTCTCCAAGCACCAGTGCCCGATCGTAATACTATCACTGATTAAAAAAGAGAAACTTTTGAATTCAACACCAAAGATGTACACCCAACTGATCAAATAGATCTGCATCGACAGACTGGAGAAATGGTATTCTACACCTTGGCAAAAGCTTCTACTACTGCCACTAAATTGCAGGTTTCTCTGAACAATGTTTAGACACAATTGAAGCTAGAGAAGATATCATCATTTGCAAAGGACAATAGAATTAAAACCTTGGAAGAATTGGTGCTCAAGATTGGGTATGACCCCTCGAATGTCAAAGCAGTTGAAGAGATGCTCAAAAAGAATAATCTTGATATAGCATCTCTAAGGAGACAGCTGAAATTACCACCCACTGAAGATGCATAGGCAAAGGAGATAGCTGAGACGAAAGGGGAGAAGGATGAAATGCTCAAGTTGATCATGGAGTAGAATGCATAGTTGAAAGAAATGGAAGCAGAGCTGGAAAGGTTGGTGAAGGAGAAGGAACAATCAACACCTATGGAAGTCATTCCACTAAGTGCAATTCCTCTCATGGGAGTCAGCACAGGGAGTGTAGCAACCACCACCACGGACGACATTCCATCTGCCACCCCATTGACAGCTCTGGAAAAGACAGTGGAGCTAGCAAAATCCATGGAAGGGATGAATTTACAAGAGACGAAAATCAACAGATTGAAAAAGGAAGTTGAGAGCCTTCATGGGTTCAATTCTTCTTACCAAACAAGCTACTCCATGGAGAAGGAAACATGAGATAAGCTCAAACAGGAATTGCAGTAGCTTCAAAAGCAAATAGTGGCAGGCAAGACACTTGCTGAGGCCAAAGAGAATATTTGGATGGACATCTCCAAATCCATAAATGAAATATGGCCTATGGTGCAAATCATGTTCGAGCAAAATGAACTGGTACAGAGGAGTAAGCAGGCTATTGAGAAAATAAAAGGATTGTTGGGATAAATGGCCACAGAAGCCACTGAGATCATCAGATTCCTAAATTCAAAAACCAGGAAAGAGTTAGAGGATTTGAATATTGAAGAGAGGATGAAAACCATCCTCGAAGTCAAGAGGGTTCTGACCAAGAGAGGTCTGATGTTGTAGTTGGAGGAGAAATTCCAAACTATGGACATAGGAGTTCAAAGATTTTTCGGCAAGATCGAAGCTCTGCAGAAGAAAGGTCTCCCTAGATTAAGGGTCCTAAATGACAAGTTAATGACCCTTCCCGATTATAAACAGAAGCTGACCATGGTGGCCAAAGATAGTTTGAAATTTTTGGGAATACAAGGAAGCATAATGGGTAAGGCTTTCTTAGAAACTTTGCAGCCAGACATCAGCATACAGCATGAGATCCAGTATATTTTCATCATCAAACCAAAGTTTTCCAAGTACACAGAGATGGATGAGATATACCAAAGATTACTCAAAGTCATCATTCCCAGATAGCTATGATGGGAGGAGCTATGCAATCTGATCAAGTAGGAGATAATGTGTCCAAGTCTAGTCAGCAACCAGATCAAACAAAGTCATGCAGATGACTCACCAACGTCCTTCCCCAAAATCAACTTCATGAGTTTGACACATCATCGACGGTTCCTAAATTTTTGTATTATGTTACGTAGTTAGTTAGATTCATATCTTGCTACGTCTTGATCATTGATGACAAGGTCGTTTGTAATTTTGATTATAAATACTTCAAACTTTGAAGTAACATTGTTGATTTTTACGCCCCAGCGAGCTGTGAACATTGTAATCAATATCAAGAGATCTTCCAATAATACAAAGGGATTTTCACAGGATTCTTGCGTGTTAACTGTTGGTGAAGTTTTTATTTTCTTTGTTGAATGTGCATATTTCTTATTCATCAATGTGTTTTCTAATATAATCATTAAAAGGAGTTAAAGTTGCAGAATTTACCTTCGCGTACTCTATTTCTATCTTTTAACGATCTAAATGTTTATCTTTTGAGATTATAATTAAGAAATTCTTAATTGCTTCTTGGTTATAATTGACTTTCTCGTCTCATCTGCTATCCATCATTTTATGCTAAAGCATCCAACAGTTGCATTATCTCGCCATGTGAGAACACATTTTAAAACCTGTTAGTTGCTCTCCCATTTTATAAAACAGACTCCATAGCCCAATGGATGCGTAAATCCTTTTTCATCCAATTTACAAAAAACAAACAACTCGGTTCTATTCAATCTTAACTAGCCTAATATCTGAAAATCAAACAAAGTTAAATCTTACAGAGAGATCCCTCTCTGAAACTGGCAGGGCTAGATCCCAGTTTCGAAGTGGTTGGATAAAGTTACCTCTAGTAAATTTCTTCTTCCCTTTCAACAACCTCTGGGAATTTACAGAGAGTTAACAGGAGGAACCTCTCCCCTCAAGGTACAAGTTAATTTTGATATTCTCATATTTGAAGGTCACATAGATTCGGATGTGCTAGAAAAATGATTAAATCTGCTAGAAGGTTATTTCTATGTTCACAATTTTTTCAACAGGGAAAATATCACCTTCACACTCCTCAAGGCTCTCCCCCATGTCAAACATTGGTGGGAAAATTACTAGGAGAAAAGTTCCACAGAGGAATTTGGAATATATGGGGCCAATACAACTTGGGATTTTTGTGGATGCGGTCAAGGAAAAATATTACCTTGTTGATAACTATGAAGACCAGTACATGAGATGGACCACACTGCAGCAAGAGAGGGGCCAAACGGTGTCGGAGTTCAAAAATAATTTTCATACCTTGCGCATCAAGTTGGGTATCAAATACTTCGAGTGGCATATAGTTCTGAAATAATGTGGGGCTCTGGATAATTACATCCAAACCAAAATGGATTTCCTAATCATCTTATCACTGGGAGTTTCCTATCGATATGTTTTCAAAATCGAGCAAAAATTTAGTCACTAGAACAAATGGGAGTTTGGGTCTGCAAATTTGTAACAACCAAAGCATAATAAATATGGCCCTAACCAACAGCATCCTAACAACCAGTCCAAGACATGGGAAAAGAAGGGTAAGGGAAAGACGAAGAATGACACAGGGAAGTGGTGTGGCTTCCACAAAATCCCCTAGCACAACACTGATGAATGTCGCTCGAAACAGTCATTGGTGGATGAGATCAAAGACAAGGAGTCAAACCCTAATTCAGAATCTGATCCAGAAAATAATGAAAAAAGGCAAGTCATCGACACAGACCCCACTGCTACCATCGTGACTTACACAATTCATCCAAAAGAACCAACAGATCCTGAAGAAGGGGAGTGTCTCTTCCATTCACATATGTGGGTGAAAGGGACCCCATTGCATTTCATTATTGATAGTGGAAGCCAGAAGAACCTCATCTCAGCTGAGGTCGTTAAACACTTGGGGTTGTCGACAACACCACACCCATAGCCTTATAACATCGAGTGGCTTTTCAAGGGATGAGATCTTCGTGTCATCCAGTAGTGTTGCATGTCATATGGCATCCATCCATTCAAGGATGGGGTAGTGTGTGATGTTGCCCCTCTTGATGTATGTGATGTTGTTTTGGGCCAACCATATATGTGGAAACGTCATGTTGTTTATGAGTCTCGACCCCGTAGTGTCATTATTACTCTAGGGAGTCAGATCTACATGATACTAGAGGTATTTCTGACTATTGTTCCACCAAAACAGTGTCGCAAGGTAATATCTCATACTCCTAAATTCAACCTCTTCACAATATGTTCAAAGGATGAACAGAAGACCACTACAACCACTGCACCCTTAGCATCTTCTATATAGCAGAAGAAGATTGAAAAAGGGAGATAATATATTTCTTCTTCACCTATGATGGTTCCTACACAATTCCCCATCAAGCCAAGATACAACAGGTTGGTGGAACAGACTCAAACCCACCAGCAACAGGTTTGTGACAGCCTTTCACAAACCAATTAGCGCAACTTCTCCAGCAAGGCAAGCAACTCACCAAGATTCAGATTCAACAAATGAGTTCCCCTCTTCCCCGAGAACTTAATGCAATGGACACCATTGCTTCCTAAAGGGGGGGGATTGATCCAGGTGGATATTAGTGGCCACCCACCTGTTCCAAATTCCACTTGGCTCATCTTGATAGTTTTCAGTTCAACACGTTTCTTTGTAATGGTGACATCTCTTTTTAATTGTGGGTTATGCACTTCTAGGGATTTCTTGAAGCCCTACATAGCATTCAGGTGGATATTGGTGGTCACCCACCTATTCCAACTGGCTTATTTTAGCATTTTTCATGTCAGTACATCTTTTTGTACTTCTGGGGTCGTTTTGAGGCACTAAACAGAGTTATTTTGGGCTTGCCACGGTCAAACTATTGACGAAGTCATATTTTGATGGCATAATGTGTATTTCTCGAAAATAACTTTCCAACAAGCTATCACACGCTTAAAACAAAGATCGCATGCAAAAGTTACGACCTTAAGAAGTTGATGTACTAACTTACCCCAACTGGGCCCACATGACTTTTGGTGCTTCATCTCCTAGGGTTAGGTTTATGGATGTCTAGGGTTTTTTCATTCATGTTTATTGTAAAAAGGCCTTCATAGCCTCATTGTACTCATCTTCTTGTGAATGAGTGTAGCCATCTTCTAAGAGATAAGATGCCACCATTCTAGTGAGTTCATTCACTCTGCATTTTTACAGTCTCTGTACATTTCTTTCATTAATAGAAATCGTGTATTATTGTATTTCTTTGTTTCTGGAAATATTTGTGTGTATTTAATTGTAATATCCCTGCTTTCATTTTGTTCTGAAAATATTCTGGATCAAACTGGGATAGGAAAATTTTCTTTGATGGTCAATTTATTGAGAGCATGAAAATCAAGACACATATGTCAATTCCCTTATTCTTTAATACCATGAATATAGGTGATGGATAAGGGCTCATACTTGGTTGTATGACTCCAATATATAATAGTTCCTAAATTATCTTTTTTATTTCATTCTTCTAAGAAGGTGTCAATACAGGTGCATATTAGGTGTTTCACTGCCTAGAATCAAGGGAACAATATGGTCATGATCACCACATGATGGGGGTAATCTATGGGGAATTTCAAATACTTTTTTATGTTTACCAAGGGCCAATTGTAAATAAGGGTGAACGTCTTATGGGGGGTTGCCCATCACTTGTATGGCATTGAATCGGGAAATAATTACAGATTATCCTTTTTCAATAGTTTCTCCATATCATGAGAGTTAATAATTTCGAAGGAGCCAAACTTGATCCCCTTGAGTGTATTATTATGACCATTTTTAATAAATATCATGTACAATTCTTAGAATTCCATGGTAACCGAGCCTAGTTTTTATATCCATTTTTCTCCAAGTAATACATCACAACCACCCATTTCAATAGAGAACATGTTGTATTTGAGTTGATATTTTCCTAGTTGAAGTTTCACCTTCTCACACTTTCCACCACACTTCATCATGCCTCCATTATCTCCCATAATTTGAAAATTATGCACTGCATGGACATAACAATGGGTTTCTTCTGCCAGTTTCCTATGAACAAAATTGTGGGTATTGCTAGTGTCAATTAAAACAATCACCTTTTATATTATTGATGTAGCCAATGAAATTCAAGGTTTGAGGAGATGAGAAGCCTATAAAATCATGGAGCGATATTGGATCCTTCCTAAGGTGGTTTCAAAATGGGGTCATCTAGAGGAAGAGGCATTGTGTCCTTGACTTCCATCTTGAGAGTGTCTTCCTCAATAATGTCCTAGGGGTGGTTAGGTCAGGACACATCCATTTGAAATAAATTTTGTTCTTTGAATTTATGCCCTTCAAAAAATTTATCATCATGATTATAACAAATTTGAAGGCATTGACCCTTGGTCATTTCTTCCTAAGGTAATTGGTGGACCATCAAGGGTTAAAATGGAGAGGAAGTAGTAGTAGACACCATATGAGGGTAGGGATGAGAAATAAAAGAAAATAAATATGTTATTTTGACCTATGCATTTACCACCATTTGTGCTTCAGTATCTCGTTGAGAGGCCTCCAACCATGTAGTTGGGTGTTGCATCATTACTTTATCTCTAATTTCTCCTTTATACCACTGATGAATCATTCTTTAAAAAGGAATCAGTCGAACCTTGTAACATCCTCGGCCACCAACAGGTCGTGCAATGCCACTACTAAGACGCTTTACTTAGATCTCATACCAAGTTGTAACGTCCTCGACCATCCATGTCAGACCACGTTGTGCCAAAGAACTCTTATTGTTCTCTCTGCAGAACATATTGTAACATTCCCAGCATCCAACTGAGCTATGCCACATAAATTTTTTGAATTGCATGCAATTAAAATACACACACACAGAACTCTTGCAGAAGCATTATATATAAAATGTAGACATACCAATACATCTGTAAATACACAGATTCACACTGAAATAACAGTAAACATATACATGCAGCATATATAGGAAATACCCATAAAAATAAACACAATTATAACCGCACATATGATAACCCATAAAAATAAGCATGTAAATGGCAATGCAACATGTAAATTTATCACACAATTGGCACTTATATTGGTAACAATGTCACCAACTGTGTGCAGACCTTACACAAACCTTCGAGCCTTAGACCACATTGTTCATCACTCTCAACAGTGAGTCACCCCTGAGCTGGGACTAAACTCCACCCAGGTAAAGGGATTCTTAACCAGGCTAAAGGCTCATAGACAACAGGAAGGACTCCATCTCAGGTGCAAACTCAAACTAACAACCTACAGTCCTTCATTCCCTGCATGCATGTTCGACCCAGGAAGTCTGTCCCTTCTCTTCTCAACAGTCCTTCAACTACCCCACTTCCTTTTCGGGCTTCAGCAACATGCTGGACAGGAAGTCTCATAGCACTGTAGCTGCAGTTTAGCACCTTCATAAAATCAATTCCCAACAATTCTCTCACCCAGAGAATTTCTCACGGGCCTGAAAACCCGCCTCTTCAATATCCCACGGGTATGACAACCCTCTTCTTTCATCCAGCTCCCAAGCTAACTAGGTACACCAACACAAAATGGCTATCGATACAGGTTCAGGTACAGTCATGAAGATACGAAGAATAGCTCAATAAGTGAGTGAATGCTCATGGAATGACTAAATGATGGTATGAATGATGGTCATAATGATGAAAAAGATGGGAAAATGAACTAAGTCCCAACAATATGTATGCATGTCCCCAACTTGACACTTGTCATGTTGGGAGCTACTTTGGCCCACTTGTACCCAACTTTAGAACTTAGGATAAAATAATTATCCATACTTTATGATTTAAGAAATATTATTATAATATTCCTTTTTGGCTTAAGCTCCCTAGCTTATCCCTTTTCCTTAAATTTTAGGCCCCTCCCTTTCCCTAACCAGTGGAGTTTAGTCCCCCATCTCTTTTATCGTGGTCAGTCTGCGCGTATCGATGTATTTTATATTAATTATGAGATATATACCAAATTAGGTGCAGTGGCCTTTAACATATAGACTCTCTGGCCTAATCAAAACATAAGCATCCTCTCTTAAAATAATTGGCTCACCAGCCTATAAAACGCAGCATATACACAAAGGTTCGTTGGCCTCAATATCGTGTGCACTTAAGATGTTGTGCACGGTATCCGGGAATGTGCAGACTTCCTCATTTTAGTGCGTAGTACATGCGCGCACTATACCATGAAATGTGCATACAAAATGATATCAGACAACTCACCATCTTAAGTACATTTTCATTTACATTTACAATTGGATTCAACCTTAGGGATATTACAATCCCCTCCCCTTATTTATGCATTGTCCTCAGTGCATCATGTACACATATACAACAAAATTTTCAAAAATCCTCAAAAAGATGCGGCTACTTTTCCCACATTGCATCCTCATGCTCCCAAGTAGTGTTCTTACGACCATACCATGTCCATTGGACCTTTACAATCCCTATGGCTCGATTCCAGAGCTGTTTAATTTTTCAGTCCATAATGTGTACCGGATGCACTTGGAAAGCACCTTCTTGCTCCACCTGAATCACATTCCAATCAATAACATGATTAGCATCAGGTATATATTTCTTGAGGAAAGATACATGGAATACATTATGAACAGACATAGATGCAGGCAATGCAATCATATAATCCATTGGACCAATCCTCTCTAGGATTTCAAATGGCCCACAATATCGAGCTTCCAACTTTGAACAATTTCCCAACTTCAAGGAACTTATATTGGATTTCACTTTCAAAAATACATGATCACCCACTTTAAATTCCCTGTGAGTTCTACCCTTATCAACATAACATTTATGCATGTCTTGGGCAGCCTTTAAATTTTGCTTTATTTTTATCATTTGCTCCTCCATTTCCCTGAGAAAATCTGGCCCAAGAACTGCTATGTCTGTTGGGTTATCCCGGCTTACTGGTGTGTTTCACTTTATGCCATAAAGTGCCTCAAATGGGATCATCTTTAGAGATGCTTAGTACCCATTGTTATAAGCAAACTCTACCAAGTGTAGGTAGTCTTCCCATTTTTATGGTTTATCCATCACATACATCCTCAACATATCTTCAATCACTCTATTCACCCTCTCTATTTTTCCATCTGATTCTGGATGATAAGTTGTACTAAAATTCAAATTTGTTACAAATCCATTAAATAATCCCTTCCAAAATTTTGAGGTAAATTTTGGATCTCTGTCAGACACAATTGTCTTGGGTATGCCATGTAATCTACCAATTTCTTTCATATAAACATGAGCAATGTTTGTTGCCTTGTGAGTGATCTTAAATGGAACAAAATGGGCATCTTTAGTAAGCTTATCCACCACTACCATGATAGAATCATGTTGCTTGTTTGTTTTGGGAAGTTTAGTGATGAAATCCATGGTTACAACTTCCCATTTCCACTCAAGAATGGGTAATAGTTGTAGCAACCCAGATGGGTGTCTATGCTCAGCCTTTACCTTTTTACATTCCAAACATTTGGCAATAAAATCAACAACTTCTTTCTTCATTCCTGACCAATAATATTGCCTCTTGACAGCTGCAATAGTTTTCTGATAACCTGGGTGCCTAGCATAAGGCACATTATGCATTTCCCTCAATATCAGATTTTTCAATTCCTGAGAATTTGGTACATAAATTATGCCCCTGTACATGAGAATTTCATCATTATCTAGCTTGTATTCCTCAATTTTCTGCTGCAAAATGCCTTGCTGTAATTTTGCCACTAATTCCTTGTATTGGAAATCTGATTTGGCAGCCTCTGTAATTATGGGTTTTAAATATGATTGGTAAATGCTAATGGTTGTAGCATGCAATTCATGTACTCTTCTGTTGAGTGCATCAGCTACTTTTTTCTTTTTTCCCTTGATATGATTTATATCAAAGTCATATTCACTTAGAAATTATAACCATCTGGTTTGCTTAGCATTTAGAGTTGGTTGATCAAATAATTATTTCAATCCATTATGGTATGTTCTTAACTCAAACCTTTTCCCCATGAGGTAGTGTCTCCATTTCCTCAGGGCATGCACTATGGCTGCCAGCTCCAAATCATGAGTGGCGTATTGTCTTTCATGCTCCTTCAACTTCCTTGATTCATAACATATAACAAACCCATTTTGACTGAGGACTCCACCAAGTCCCTCTTTACATGCATTTGTTCATACAATGAAGTCTTAATTTGGGTCTGCAATCCTTAGTATTAGAGAACTTTTTAATAATTGTTTCAAATGTTGAAAACTCTTTTCACAATCCAATGTCCACTGAAACTTCACACCCTTTCTTTGCAAGGAAGTGATTGGGTGTGCAATCTTTGAGAATCCTTCAATAAATCTCCTATAGTATCCTGCAAGGCCCATAAATGATCTGAACTTTGTCACATTCTTTGGCGTTGACCATTCTCTAATGGATTCTATCTTCTCAGGAACCACTATTATCCCATACTTTGAAATTATATGCCCCAAATAATGAATTTGCTTCTGATAAAATGAGCACTTGCTCAATTTGGCATACAATTGATGCTCCCTTAATACTTGCAACACCATCCTCAAATGGTGTTCATGCTCTTCTTCTGAATTAGAGTATATAAGAATGTCATCCAAAATGACAATGACAAACTTGTCTAAATATTCTCGAAAAACACCATTCATTAAGCACATGAAAATAGTTGGTGCATTTGACAACCCAAATGGCACCACTAAGAACTCATAATGACCATACCTTGTCCTGAAGGCGGTCTTGCTGATATATTCTTCTTTAATCCTTACATGATGGTATCCTGGCCTGAGATCTATCTTTGAAAAGATCTTTCCATCCTTCAATTGATCAAAAAGATCATCAATCCTTGGTAGAGGACACTTGTTCTTTACAGTCACTCTATTCAACTGTCTGAAATCAATGCACAATCTTAATGTTCCATCTTTCTTCTTCACAAACAAGACTGGGGCACCCCAAGGTGACACACTTGGGTGTATGTACCCCTTCTTTAGAAGCTCTTCAAGTTGCATTTGAATCTCCTTCAACTTTGGTGTACTCATTCTGTAAGGAGTCTTTGACACTGGAGTTGATCCATGCATTAAATTTATAAAGAAATCAATATCTCTCTTTGGGGGTGGTTCGGGTACCTCCTTGAACACATATTCAAACTTATTTAGGACTGCATAATCTTCCTAATTTGGAACCTTATCTTTAGGTGTATCTTCCATATGAGATGCAAATATTTGACACCCTTTTCTGTAACATTTCTTCAGCTGCAATGCTAAAATTTCTCTGATGGTTACTGCCTCGGGAATTCCCTGCACCTTCCTTAGGGTCCCTTCCTTGTCCAAGAAAGTAAATGCCTTGTTATGACAGTATAGGATGGCATGATGCTGGTCCAACCAATCCATCCCAATTAGGAAAACATAGGAACCTAAAGGAAAGATGTTCAAATCTACCCTAGTGTTCAGTCCATTCATGTCCATAAGACATGACTTAACCATCTCATTGACTTTTCTTTTAGCTCTGGTAGCTAGCTACACCAACCAAGATTTTCCATGCTTGCTTCTTGGAAAATGAAAACTTTCCACCATCTTAGGATATATATAACTATGACTAGCTTCTGAATCAATTAAAATAGCAATTGTTTGGTTGTTGATCATGCCTTCCACTTCAATCATATGTGACTGATACTCTGCTTTCTTATTGTCCAGGGCTTCATAGATCCTTGGTACATTTCTACCCATGTCCTCCACTATTTCAGCTTGTTGTACATTGTAAACAGTTCTTCATTTTTCACCTCTATGAGGACAATCTCTGAACATATGATCCCCTTTACAACCCCAACATTGAATAGGTGGTTGTCTTGGCCTTTGACCTCCTGCTTCAATCATTTTGGGTTCTCTAGAAGTTGGTTGTCCCTGAGTATTATTTCTGAAGAATGGTGTCTTAGTTCCCTTCTTCCTCTAATCCATCTTGAATTTATTTTTGTCTTCCCAATATTTTTGGAAAGTTGGCCTTGATTTCTGCTGATCATATAGGCATTTAGCTCACCTTATGGTCTCCTCTAATGTCTTGGGATCATCATATTGTATTTTTTCACTGATGAAGGATGGAAATCCACTCAAATACCTTTGAATCTTCATTGTTTCATCCTTGATGAAAGAGACATACTTCAACAGTTCTAAAAACCTTCTTTCATATTCATCTATTGTCATACTCCCAAGATTTAGTTCAAAGAACTCTTTCATTTTCTTGTCACAATATCTCTTAGTCAAGTATTTCTTCTCAAAATATTTCTTGAATTCCCTCCAAGTAACACTTTTCTCTTTAATGTGTTTCACCTACACAAGATAATCCCACCACATGGATGCCTTTCCCTTGAGTTGACAGATAGAAATTCTACCTTCTGCATGAGAAGAATAATTATGCAATTGAAAATACTTTCTCATGCCCAGCAGCCATGTTTATGCATCCTCATCCTTCTTGTTCTCACCATAAAATGTATGAGGTTTGATTTTGTTCATTTCTCCTCGTAGCTCATCCACCCCAGACCTCTTATGCTTTCTGACAAAGGATCATCTTGAGTTGTTGTGTTCTCTCTCATTGGAATGCCTTGGGGCGTGGTGGTGATGTCTGCTAACACTTTTGGTTCTTCTTTTCTCATCAGGAGGCCTGTGACTTCCTGATTTGCTTGAGCCACTCTCCCTATCCAATTTATTTTCTATTATGTTCAAGCTCTGCAATAACTTCATATAGAATTCATCTTGTTGCTCCTTGGCTTTGATAAGCCTTTCATTATTATCTTTATGGATTTGGACATCCTTCTGTAAATTTTTAATGGTCTCTATCATATTCATGTTTTCATTCCTTTCATCGCCATGTCCATTGGAGTATGTTCCTTCAATTCCACTCTCCCCTCTAATAACCTCTTATAAAACCAAAGAACCTAATTGATTAATATTAATTAACCCTGTAGTAATAAAACACTTAGAATATAAATTAACAAGAAAAGAAAAAACCCTAATCTTATAAATTACTTAATACCTATAACCTAACCCTAGAACCTATTATTCTTAATGAATACATTAGTACACAACATTAAATTAATAACCCTAATATTAAACCCAAAACAAACTTTTAATTCATTTATACCTTAACCTCATATTATATTAACCTAACCCTAAAATAAAATTTAAGAATCCACTTTTTACCTATTAACTAAACCCTAGAACATTAAATGATTAAATATAAATAAGAAACCCTAAAATTATAAAACTATTATAACCTTTAATAAACAAAAATTTAATTAACCCTAGAAATATCTTATAAAATAATTAAATTTATTAAATAATTCTACTTAGCCGACACTAAGAAACTTTCCCACTTCCAGTATTTATACCAGCTCTTCCCTTTCTCTTAAACCCAGGCTCTTTTTCCTGAAGATGGATCCTGATCTCGATCCGAAACGTCGACAATCTATTGAAAACACTGTGGATTTTTCGATCAAAACCGAAGAATTTTAAGTCAATTAAGCCATTTTTAATCTTTCTCCAAGTGACCATCAATATTATACAACATATGGACAACATAAATAATGAGTATCACTCACACATAAGATATACACAGAGATAGATTTTCACAAGGAAACCCATAAAGGGAGAAAACCTCTTCTTCTTCGAAAATGATAAGCAGTATTTTAAGTTTTGTCGATCATCTATAATTGAGCACCAATTCAATGTGAGGCTACTACCTCTGTTTTACAAGCTCCAACTTGTTTGAGAGCACCAACTCTCTGGTTTCTCTAGCACCCACTAGAAGGAAGCACCAACTCCCTTAATGTTCCAACACCAACTGGATGGAAGCACCAACTCCCTTAATGTTCCAACACCAACTGGATGGAAGCACCAACTTCCAGTTACACAGGCTCCAACCTATATAACAGAGAACACTTGTTCTCCCTTTCACCACCCTGCCACCCTGGTTTCTCTTAATGCAACCAGATGGAAGCTACAACTCCTTGTGTTCAAATACCCACTTGAACCTATGAGGACACCAGTCCTCCCTAGCACCTCCCAACCACCCTGATTATGAATAAATGATTGAATAACAAACAATACAGGTGTCTCAATTATTACCCCTTCTTTTCTATTCTGCAATTCTTCTCTGCTTCAAAAAAAAACAAATGTTCTGCAATTTTGCTTTGCTTCATGCTATTCTTCTATTCTGCTCTTGCTTTTGTCTATTCAACAATTGTTATTCATCTCTGATTTTTATCTCAAGCTCTACATCCTGTAATTTTACTCTTCTTACAATTCATCACATTTTTCTGGTTAGAACAGCCAACCTTGCACAGTCATCTCATATCTCCTTTTATTCACACATGCCTCATGCATTACACCTCGAATCTCCTTGGGCAAAAATGCCTCAGCAACTGAATCGCCAACCGATCATGAATCATGAATCCTTTTTGCTAACTGAATCGTAACTGATCAATTAATTGTGAGGTGAAACAGTAGCCCTCCGATCATATTCAAATTCACCTACACCGTTGGATTACAAGTACTGGGTCTCGCGCTTATTCCATATGCCCACTGGTTGTGACCACAATCCTAATCAAAATTCCTTTCGCATTTCGCATTTCGAAAATCCTATGGTGAAGAGTCTCGACTCTTTATGTTACGATCGTCGAAAAGGAGCTTAGCTTGGTTCTATCTCCTCTCTCTCACATGACCACTGATGGTGACCACAGCCTACACCAAAAGGTGTTTTCGCATTTCGGCATTTCGACATTTCAGCATTCCTGTGAAGAAGTGTCTCGACACTCCAAGTTGCAATCCTCGAAATGGAGCCAGATCAATGGTCCACAAAAAATTCATAATCTGATCCCTTTTTTTCTTAATCGAACGGCTGACAGGATTTCAGCGTTTTTCCCTTCGAGTCTTCGAGACTCACAATAGTCCCTTTCGGCATTTCGGAGTTTGAGACTTCATGATGGTGGAGTTTCTGCTTGCTATTTAAAACCCTGAAATAGAAATTTCCGATGTGACGTAAACCTGCTGACGTCACACATGGATTGACACATGTCGAATAGCTGCCATGTGTCACTCTGATTCGTGACTTACATGTGCCTTAAATGTTGAATCAGCTTGACACTTGTCATTGCCTGATTGTGCCACATGTCCTTAGCTGACGTGGTTTTTTGATGTGTTTGTTTCGGGATTTCAGGGTTCACTACTTCAAAGGTTAAAGTTCCTTTGATCTTTGATTTCCCGATCTGCGAAACTCCGAAATGGAGTCTTTGACATGCTTCATTGACTCCCCCAATGTGCAAGTCAACGAAATTCTAGTTGCTTTCTATGTGTCCTTCTTGAGGATGGACGGTCCTCTTGCTTTCGAGATTTTGTAGGCCCGCTTCATATTGCACGTAAAGGTTGTGCTCCTTCTTATGGATCCAACGACGGTCGGTCTTCGGGCTCAGATCTAAAGTGTGATATCAGTTCTCTTCTACTGCCCGCTCCTCCTATCTTAATTCAGATCTGATGATCCTCGGGAAATATGAATGGGATCCAACGATCACTGTTTCTCTTCACTGTTGAACTTGGATCCAACGATCACTATTTCTCTTCACTGTTGAACTTGCCATTTCCATGCCATTATCCCTGTGTTGTTGGTCGTGATCTTTGCCATAAATGACAAACATGCATACTCTTCCTCTGTCTGAAAACATGCCAACAATCTCCCCCTTTGGCATTGATGTTAACCCCTTGAAGAACATCCAATTATACCACTGTAGCATATTTTAAATTACCACACTTTCTCCCCCTTTGACATCAATGTCAAAGAAGAGACACGCTCCCCCTAAGCTATTGCAGTACATACTCCCCCTGTGAACTATGAGCAGCTTAGAAATCCAATAGATATTCAATAAGTACTCCCCCTGAACAGGTGAACAGATTAGATGAAAGAAGTTATAACCCCCAACTTTTGATGAAGATATCCAAAAGGGGTCGTTGCTAACGGCTTAGTAAAGATATCAGCTATCTATTATGTGGAAGGAATATAATTCACCTGAACAATTATGTTTGTAACTTGTTCTCTGAGAAAATAGTATTTTATTGGTATGTGCTTAGATTTTGAATGAAGTACAGGATTCTTAGAGAGACTGATGGCACTGGTGTTATCACAGTGAAGTGGAATGGGATCAGTGTAAGTTACCTTCAAATCTGCAAGAGTTTGTATCATCCATAAAATTTGTGTGTAGCAAGTAGCAGAAGCAATGTATTCTGCCTCTGTAGTTGATAATGAAATGGATCCTTGCTTTTTACTAAGCCATGATACTAATGAGTCACCCAAGAAGAATCCTCCTTCACTGGTGCTTTTTCTCTCATCAACACAATTTTCCCAATCGGCATTTGAATAAGCAGTTAACTGAAAGTTCTGATTTCTGGGATACCATAGACCATAATTCATTGTGCCCTTCAAGTACTTTAATATCCTTATTATCGCTACTAGATGAATTTGTTTAGGAGTAGACTGATAGCGACCTACCATTCCAACAGCTTGCATTATATCAGGATGGGATGTTGTGATGTACAGAAGACTACCTATCATTGATTGGTATGTCCTTTGATCAACATCGGGTGAAATATCATCTTTACTGAGCTTGCAACCAACCACCATAGGTGTACTAACAGGAGAGGAATCCTCCATCTGAAATTTCTTCAACATCTCTTTCAAATATTTTTCTTGAGAGATAAATATTCCTGTAGAACTTTGATTTACTTGTAAACCAAGAAAATATGACAGTTCTCCTATCATGGACATCTCAAAATCTGTTTGTATCGAGTTAGCAAACCATTGGACAGATGATTCATTAGTACAACAAAAAATAATATCATCTACATAAACCAAAACAACTAGTAAATTATCACCTTCATACTTAATGTAGAGATTGTTGTCAACAGTACCTTTCTTGAACCCTTTGTCTTGTAAAAATTTGTCCAGTCTATAATACCAAGCTCATGGTGCTTGTTTCAGTCCATATAAGGCCTTCTTCATCTTGCAAACATAATTAGGATTATCTGTCAATGAGAACCCTTCAGGTTGCTCCATATATACTTCTTCCTCTAGATCTCCATTAAGAAATGTTGACTTAACATCCATCTGATACACTTTAAAGTTCTTATGGCATGAATATGCAAGGAACATTCTGATGCCTTCCAATCTTGCCACTGGGTCAAAGGTTTCATCAAAATATTGAACTTGAACTTGTGCATACTCTTTACAAACCAATCTGGATTTATTTCTAACAACTTGTCCTTTTTCATTCATTTTATTCTTGAACACCCATTTGGAACCTATTACATTATTATCTTCAGGTCTAGGAACAAGCTCCCAAGTATTGTTCTTCTCAATCTGATCAAGTTCTTCATTCATAGCTCTAATCCAATCATCATGGTTGTTGGCTTCATTAAAAATTTTAGGTTCAATCATAGATAGAAAAGCAATATGATATTGTTCTAAGTCTTTAACTAATTTCCTTCTTGTCTGAACTCGTTTATTTATATCTCCAATTATCTGATTTTCAGGATGATTCTTTCTAACAATTCTGAGAGGTGGTTCTGTTTATTTCTGTTGATTTGTGTCAGCCTAAGTATTTGTATCTTCATCTGATTCAGATTCTTCCCTTTCTGATCCTTGGACCTGTTCATATTCATCTTCAACTATATCTTATGTGCTTGGTTCAACACTGCTTACATTTCTGACCGGGATTTCTTCATCAACTTTTATGTCTATACAATCAACCAGTTTATGCAGCCTCTTATTGTAACATCTGTACCCTTTACTATTTGTAGCATAACCCAAGAAGATACCTTCATCAGCCCTATCATCATGTTTGCCAATATTTTCATCATTGTTCTTGATATAACATTTACTCCCAAAGACTTTAAAATGCTTGATTGAAGCAGGTCTTCCAAACCATAGTTCATAAGGATTCTTGTCACTGTGTGGCCTGAGATGAGCTTTGTTAAGGATATGAACAGCTGTATGAATTTCTTCCACCCAATATGTCTAAGGTATGTTCCTTTCATTCATCATTGATCTTTCCATTTGTTGTACTAATCTATTCTACCTCTCAACAACTCCAT
>JZKD02S2434546.1:125610-136306 GCA_000966675.3 Picea glauca
AATGTCTCCTTGGTATATATAGGAGACTAGGAGGTATAATTACAACTAATGGAATAAAGACGACATAAATAAAATAACATTACTAATGTAACATGCCCCAATTAAGGGGTAATGAGCCAATATTAGGGCTTAACAAGTTTTGGGAGAACAAGCCTAGCTTGGGCTTCCATGGGGAAAGAAGCCCACGGGTTGGATGTTGTAGACCTGCACATCGGATCATAGATACATGCCTTTGAAGGCTTACATGGCATCATGGAGGATATTTCCTAGCCCCTATTACCCAAACGACTTGCTTAGGAGAGGCAAAATGTCACCTTTTGAGGCTTGACATCATGCTTGAGGGAGTTTGGTGGTGATGGAGTTAATGCACATTGAAACTTGAGATGTTTTGATCGGAGGAGACATGGATTGACCCTAACACATGATGAGGAGGCTCAAGTATCCCCAACGACCTCCATTTTCTTCTCCAACGACTTGCTCAAAGTGTCAAAACATCCCTTAAAGGGGTGACATCATCTTATTTTTAGGGTTTCTATTGTGTTAAAGTAAAAATTAAAAATTATTATTTGGTTCAAGGGGTAAGATAAGGATTGTTGACCCCTTATCTTATGTTTAACCCTTTCTAAGTGGACAAACTATGTTTTAAGACTTTTGTATAAATAGAGATCATGTGAATATCATTTCATAAAATAACTCTCCCTTTGTGAGAAGTGTTTGGATGAAATTTGTGCCCTCCTTGGGCAACCTTCTCCCTCTCTTGTGCTTTTATCTTGGTTTTCTTTATTCTATTGGTGGAAGAACTAGTGTGCTAGCCTTCTTGGAGCTCCTCTTTGGCATGTGTAGTGGATTTATCTTGGTAAGGAGAGGTTTATCTTGTCTTTTCTTGATGCTAGGTAAAGTTTATCTTGTTGATGCTTCATTGCTTAGTCACAAGTTTTATTTGCTAGATTTCTTGGGGAATATAAGGATTTGCAACCCCACCATCATCTATCATTTTTGTCCAGAAGTTATGTATTGCACAAGGTTTTACTAGGAGAAGTAAAAAGGCTTACACCCTCCTAGTACCTCCTATCTTAACATTTGCTTGCCTTGGGGAGTAAGAGGGTTTACACCCCCAAGAAGATATATATTTTTATCTCTTTATTTACTTGAACCCATAAACCCAATATTTAAAGGCACTAGTATAAATTACATTGGTTAACGTGAAATTTCATGATTTGAAGGTTGTCTAAGTTGGATTCATTTCTTTGCCTTATAAGCTTGATTGAGCCGCTAGGCCATCATATTTCCTCAAGTAATTCCTTCTTATGTTACAAAACTTTATCTACATCCATTAGGGCTGAAAAAACCATAATCAAACTTATCTAATAACTCTTAAATCAACAATTGAAAGTTGCTTAAAGTTTTCCCACATAAACTACTAGGCCCAATGCACTTTTTGGTAGACTTTGGGGAAGTTTTAGTGGTTGATATTCTTGTTGTAATAACTTGTTTTTTACAGCCATAAGGCTGCAAAATATTTATGCAATTATCTTTTCGTTGCAGCCTTCTTTCATCGCTAAAGTATAATGCTATCTTACTTGGGTTGACCTAGTTGTTTCTAGTTTATCTCTTGCTCTTTCAACTAGACTTTTAGTAAATTATTTGCAGAATTTATTATCATTTTCATTGTTGATATATATATTGTTACTAACTAATGCAATTAGGGACATAAATATTAACTTGCTTGTCCACCATATACTTGGTATTGTATCATTATATTTCTTGTGTCTCAAGCAGGTACAATCGACATTCACAAGGTCTACTACTTCTTGGCAACGCTTGGCTACCATCAAGACCTTAATCAAGCCCTTCTCCACACATAGAAACTTGACATATAGGGAAATCCATTCATACATTACATTTTCCATCTCATTCCCCCCTAGGTTTATCGGTATTCCCACCTTGAGGTGACCACTTCACCTCTAAAGTGATGGGAACACCTCCCTAAGGTGACAGTGGGTAGGTGTTCTCTTAGTTGTCTCCATTTGGTGGTTGGGTTGGGATTTTCCCAACATAAAACTTGTGCAATAAAATCATTGAAAAACATGAGATAACCCATTGATAATGATAATGGGTGTCAAAGTACCTAGTACAACCTAACAAGTGTGAATAAAAGTTCTAATGTTGAACACCTGGTAGAATCTATCGATCATGAAACATTGATGTATTCTCACTGTCAATAATGAGGGAACCTATTGTTGATGATTGCAAGCCTCGAGGTACTAATAATGACTCTAGATACCTATCCCATAGAAATACATGTTGAATTCAATAGGAAGAGATCCACTATAAGGAGGACATTAAGGCATCCCCCATCATCCAACACGAGGAGTAGAAGAAGGCTAAATATTTGGAAGGACTTGGAAGATAGATTGAAAGGACCACCACAAAGTACGTCTTATGCATGCACCAAATATAAATAGCGCACGAAGAAGACCCTTTGAGTAACATCCAATGATGAAGATTGCATGTTACCCCCCCCCCCATGTGTAGGGGTAACTAAGGAGATTATGTTCTGAGGCCTACAGGTAGTAGACATGGGGTGTTGAGAGCTAGATGACCAATGGAACCCATATTGTGCAGAAAAAGCCCCTCCTCTCCACCACACACCGCCATTCATTTTCAGCGGCACAGCAACATCCACCACACCGACTTAGCTCCTAGGGGACATCAAGTCTTGCTTCATGAGGTAACAAGTCTTATCTCATGGTAAGTGTTGCTTTAATAATTGAAGCATTGAACATGTTTCAAAAGGTCATCTCTTGAATGTGAAACGTTTTCTTGGAATTTATATATTTTTCTTTATTTCACCTTGGTGGTTGACATGGTTTCCTATTAATAGGGTCACCCTCGGGAAGAGGGTCGCTACTAGGGGGTCTTCTATAAGGTTCCTCTCACCATTCCCCCTCATACTTACCACTTTGCATACTTATTCCCCTCTATTTCCTCATCCTTTTGGTTTAGGGTTCACTGACCCCAAGAAGGACTTGTACCTCATTTCATGGGAAGAAGGGGATAAGGGCCCAAAGGTGTTGTAGTTGGAAAAAGTTAAGAGCCATAAATGATCCTTCTAGATGCTCACCCTAAGGTCCTGAGTGCAGTGAAATGCTTCTCCATAAAAATGAAGGGCGTGTAAAACACATAATTAATAAATGTCACACTTTTTGGGGAATTGCATTTTATTGTGTCTCTTACTTTCCATTGCATATGGAAATCTGTGTGTTTCTAACTTCAAGTGGCATTCAGGTACTCTTTAATTTCCATTGCACATAGTACTCAATGTTCGGACCCTAATAAATGAATGGCAATAAAGGGCTTGGAAAAATGTTGCATTGCAAATGAAGGTGTGGCACACCCTCCAAAAAGGCACCCATAAATGAGACAATATGGACCTTTGATATGTCAGGAACCCCATGCCCGAGAGTATTTTCCCCCCACCCACCTCATACTCATTGCATGGCCTATAAATGGTTCTTCTTGGGAAACATTCCATAACTTGGAGATTGATCTACCCAATAGGGCACCATGACACCCTTCCCATACCTAAATTTGGAAAAGTTTATAAGGTCTTGAGGCATCATGTGTCTAACTTGAAAAGAGGGGATTTAATGCACTTGTTTAAATGGTTCTTTGATTAAATGTGGCTTAATTGGCATGATTCATGTGACTTGTGGACTCTTGGAGGGTGTACTTGTTTGTCTTTGCAGGACCTCGCCTGGTGGAAGATTTTTATGAAGGGACTAGGTCACTTGGACCTTCATAGGGGTTTGAAGCCCACATGATGGATGATGTGTGCCCACTCATTGAGGGCTTGAGAAAATGAATGTTTCCCTTGGAGGGACCTAGACGACATGCGAGGATGACATTGATACCCTTTACAACTAAATGTTGTTTTTTGGAGGCATAGGACATCACATCCTAGCCCTTGGAGGCATCTTGGATGTTGGTGTTATGATGATTTTTGATAGGTCTAGAGGTGGTGTGATGCATTTTGGAGGAAAAAAGATCCATGAGATACACTCTAGCACATGATGAAATGACACATGGCCTTTGGAGGCCAAGCAAATTTCTCTTTGAGACTCAACGTATCACCTTTATCCCAACGTCACCCTTTAAGACATGATGCCATCATCAATAGGGATTTATTTTGTGTAAATTTTAACTTTGTAAATTGTAAAAAGGAGAAATTATAGGGTCGGCCCTCTTTTATTTTGTTGTTGACATTTTAAAGTGGACAAATAGGTTTAGGTGGCCTCATATAAATAGAGGTCACCTCACTTTCATTTTATAATCATCACTTGAGAATTGCATAAGACACTTGGCAGAAATTTTCACCCTACTTGGGCAAGACTATCTCTCTTGTATTTGGTGCAAATGGATGATTTTACTTGTCTATTGGTGAAGGAAGGCTAGCGACTTCTATTGATTCTTGTTTATTGGAAATTGTTGTGGAATATTCTTGATAAGTAAGGGTTTTTCATGATAGTGACCTCATATAAATATAGGTCACCTCACTTTCATTTTATAATCATCACTTGAGAATTGCATAAGACACTTGGCAAAAAATTTCACCCTACTTGGGCAACACTATATCTCTTGTATTTGGTGCAAATGGATGATTTTACTTGTCCATTGGTGAAGGAAGGCTAGTGACTTCTATTGATGCTTCTTTATTGGAAATTGTGGTGGAATATTCTTGATAAGTAAGGGTTTTTCATGATATCTCTTGTATTAAGTAATAATTTTTTGCAAATTTGTATGTTTTCTTCTTCATTTCAAGGTTAATTTTCCAAAACCTTGGAAGAGTATAAGGGCATACACCCTCCATCAATATATATCTTTTGTTGTCATTGAAAAGGATATTGCAAAGGTTGCTACAAGGAGTAAAAGGGCTTACACCCTTGTAGATTTACCTTGCTAAGGTTTGTTTACTCTAGGGAGTAAAAGGGATTACACCCCTAGAAGAGTAATAAACCCTAGCTCATAAACAAGAGACCCCATAACCCAATAGATAAGGCACTAATATTTTTACATTGGAGATTGATTATTGTGCATTGGTAAACATGATTTTAAGGATATTGAATTGTTCAAGTTTAGAATTTAATTCTACATGCTTTAAGTTATCTTACACCCTAAGGGCGTCTTCATTTTCCAAGTGATATAGTTGTTGTAATAAAATTTTAGCTACATCCAATAGGGTTGCATCAAACTCTCTCTTTATTCACTCTTTACTCTTTATTCTATCGTTAAAATTTACTTACAAGCTACCATAATTGATCTGCTAGATAAATGCTATTGTTTGGGTGGATTGTTTGTGGATTTTAGTGGTTAGTACTTGTTGTTGTAGCAAAGGTTTTCTACAGTCATAAGGATGTTACAAAATCTTGTTGCTAACACTTAATAACAGCCCCTATAGATATCAAAATCGTGTTTCAATTATTGGAAAATTGTCTACCTTTTTCTAACTTTATTTCCAACATCATACACTTAATTTTGATGGTATAATTTATAGCTCTCATTATATATATATATATATATATATATATATATATATATATATATGAAAACAAGGTTTCTTGTTGATTTCCTATTAGTTTTGAGGCTTTGATCATCATATATTGTCTTGTTCTAGGCAAGGATAGCATTGCTTTGGAGGTAAACAACATTTCCAACCATCTACCATTTCGTGAGACCTCCCCTCAAACCTCATTTCCATCCTTGACCTTGACCTATAGGGGCACTCTTCGATCACTTTCCATCTTCCATCGAAATCCCCCTAAGGTCATCCAAGAATCCTCCCTTGTGTTTGATTTATCCTTCACTAAAATGAGGGGGAAATATATTAAGGTGATAGTGATAGTTGTTCCCAATTGTGTCACACATCCATGGATTGGGTTGGGCCTTTCCCAAACTACAGATTGTGTGATAACACTTCCAACAAAGGTGAGGAAACCACCAATGGGGACAAATGGAATCCAAGGTATTGCATGAATCCTAGCGTGTGAATAATTTTCTTTCCATCGAACACAAGGGAAACCACTTACTCAACAACCAATGATGGAATGTCATATGTTGAGCACAAGGTCACCTATAAATGATGTAAATAGGCTCAGGATGCAACTCTGGGTAAAACTCTCAGAGAAACTTTTCGTAGTATATAAGATCTTAAACCGCCAATAGGAAGTCAATAGGGACCCTCTATACTAGCACGAGTAAAGGAAAATTATACTCGTGATTATGAGATGTACTTGACATAGGGAAAGTCTGACTTTCAAATTCAAAGAATTATGTGGAATGGCCAACACGGGCTAAAACTTCCTCTCAACAAAAACATGACACAATATGTGACTTAGGCAGCATGGAATGAAAATGAATATTTACTTAAGTATGTGATGCAGGAGGCAACGACAAAATCTCCATGGTGACTGGAAGAATAACCAGTCGAAGGAGTAAAAACTCTATGTAACTGGATCAATTTTCTAAAGCCATACTAAACCCAAATTGTTGATACTGGACTCAAATCTTTATGCTTTGTTCAAAGGTGACTCGACTACTACCAATAATTATGAAGAAGACTCATTCCCATACTCTTTTTTAGTTATTTGATTTTTTTCCTTTTTCATATTGGAAACCCTGAAAAGGAATAAAAGAATGCTAAAATACATGGAGGAAATGAGTGTCGTGGGAAAGAAAACTAGTCTCAAGTGCATGGAACATACCTATTCTCAAATATGCAAGGAAGCATGTGCGGGATATGGATAGTTGGGGGAATGTTTCCTCCTAGGATACATGTGTCAAATTGCAACAACAAAAATATGTAAGGCTAGAAAATGATGAGAATGCATAAGGAAGTGGCTAAGCAACAACAAATTGAAACTGGAATTAAGCTCAAAAGAGAAAGTAGCAGAATGTAATGTAGTATTACAACTTAACACATAAATGAGGAAGCCCCACAAGTATTGGCCAAAAAAATATTTAGAAGAAGATATGAGGCTTCAACACAAAGTCATGGTAAGACTAAATAGGGATTTCGAGCCTATCAAAGTACTTCAGCATGAGAACCAAACTGTGAACAAGGTTTTAACTTGGGAACCCATGAATGGTAGGCTCTACCACATGAATTACAACTCTTCTAAACAACAAATAAGGTTCTATGTCGCAACTAGATGGGGTCGATCCTAAGGCCAAATGAACCAAGAAACGGATAATGGAAAAATGCATGGAGGGGAAAATCTAACCTATATGCTAATTTGAAGATCATTACCTGTCAGAATGAATCGAGATGACAAAAAGGAACAAAGAAAATTGTCTTCAAAGTCTTTTTTATAAGACCAACAACACTCACCCATGAGTTAGAAAATCTAATATAGAAATCGTTGATAATAACATGTGTTATGGAATACAAAACTTGAAAGCAAGAAAACCTAAAAGTATGTTATGTAGAAATCACCGTACAACCTTGTGGCTTATGCATAGTACTTCTCTAAGCAGATCCCATTGCTAGGCTCAAACCAAGGGTTTCTTTGGTAACCAGCCTGTAAATCTTTTAGTTCAAGAAGAGGTATAAAATCCATAATAATAGCTTCAAGAATAACCTCTTCTGAAGGAAATTCAACATCTAAAAAGTCAGAACTCAATGATACACACATACTAGGGCTCAAGGTCTCACAAACAATAAGATCAAACTCAAGCAGAAACCCAAGCTCACTTAGGCCAATCGGGGGAAGAAAAGGCTCCCATGACCCCATTGGATGTAAGACTTGATCAATTGTATATACCTTGTCTCGAGAAGGCCAACATAACTATAAAGGATCCTTCTCAGAAGAAATTGAACACTAAGAATAAGACTCCACATAATTCACACGTTGTCGGGAAGATTCTACATGAACAATAGGAACATACAAAGGCAAAACCTGATCTAAAGTTGAACTAGGATGGTGATTATCAAATGAAAGATGATCAAGAGTGAAAATGCTTCCATTTTGAGGAAACCGTATCACATGAAAGAGCGTAGACACCAAATCATTCATAGCATAAACATAATCACGCCCAAGAAGTATATTGACGTCTAAAGATCCTGAAACTACTAATAGATCGACTAGGATAGTCTTCCTTCCTAAAGTGATAGGAAACTGAGGAAGAATACCCAAACATTCACTAGGTCTTCTATTGAAATCAAACAGCTCACAGGTAGCTAACACAAGCTTGGGACAACCCTGTTGGCAAATGTTTACCAAGTAGCGTATTCTTGTCATTGATGGCAAGTACAACAATGGAGATGGTAGGATAAGAAGGATAAAATCACTTGGGGATTCGGACGTGAAAGCTCAGGAGGAACAGCGTTGAGGAAAATGCGTGCAGCAAAGGCAAAGCTCAAGATATAGGAGTTTGCAAAGGAGAAGGAAGACAGAGATCCAGTGACCGTTGGATCCAATTCAAATTTCCCGAAAGGCCGACAGTTGTCAGATCTGCAGAAGATGTGAGGGAGATAAGCCATCGGGAGATCGGAGTTCTCAAGGTCGTGAGAACCGAGACATTGAAAGCCTCGATATCCCGACATAATCGGGACCGTCCATTTGGAAGGACGCGTGGCAGCGATCGGGCACCACCGGGAAAAGCTCGACATGAGGCTTCATCGGAAAATCGGGAATCGGAGTTTCACGAGTCCCGTGAACAATTACAACAGAAACCCTAAAATCGCGATGAAAGAAATCCCGACTGAACCTGAACCGTCAGATCAACATGTGATCTAGACCGTTAATCCAACTCACGACAGTAGACCACGTCAGCTAGGGACACGTGACACAACCAGGGAATGACAGGTGTCAGGCAGATTCAACACTTCAGGCACATGTAAGTCACGAATCAGAGTGACACGTGGCAGGATCTAACACGTGTCAAACCACGTGTGACGTCAGCAGAGGCATCGGCAATCGGGACTTTGAAATGACAAAGTCACTTGACATCGAAAGTCTCGAAATCCCAGAGGGATCGGGATCGTCCATCTGAGGGACAGGTGTCGAAGATCAAGGCACCATCGATATTTTGGTCATCGGGAAATCGGGGATCCCGTTGACAAGAGTTTTGTGCAAGTCAGAATAGCGATCCGCGAAACCCCGATGAGTGGGGGCCAGCTGTCAGCACATCAGAGAAGGAGGACTATGGCATAGTAGAGGCCAGCTGTCAGAGATAAGGAGTGCATCGGGATTCAGCATACCAAGAGTCTCGTTGACTAGTGCATCTTGGCATCACAAACCCCGTAGCCCCGACGGGATAAGGCTGCGGTCACGAGTAACGGTCATGTGGACCAGGGCTCAGCCAGGAGGGATGAAGCGCATCGTGAATCAGGAAATCATGAATCCCGTGGACATAGACATTATGTCATCACAAGTGTCGAAACTCCGATGGAGTAATAAAACCAAGGTCACGTGATCACAGGTCACATGGACCATTGTGTAGCCGGAAGGGGCTAAAGCTCGAGAAAGGCCGAAACCCCGATAGAGAGACATAAGGTTGTGGTCACAGCCCTTGGTCATGGGATTTGTAAGTGACTAAGACTATGAATGTCGAGAGTGTCGAAATCACGATATATGAAATCCCGATTTGATCTGAACCGTTTGATCAAGTATTGATCGCAAGGCTACTGTTGCATGCAACAGTGAAACTGCCAGAAACCGCTAATGGTTTCAGCCAGAGAAGCTGAAGAGTTACGATGTTGATCTCGCAGAGCACTCGAGAGGTGGAGAAGATTGGCGTAGTTGGAGCATGCATAGGAATGGAGAACATTGCATGCACAAAGTGCACAGAAGATATAAATACAAAGTACAGAGAAGAGAAGCGGGTTGTGGCTGTTGCTATTGGAGTTGGCAGTGATTGTAGATGGTGAAGGTGATTCATGTGCGAAGAAGAAGGAGAGTGCAGCAGCTGAAAAGCACAGAAGAGGAATTGTTCAGAGAATGGAAATGGCGCACAGAGCATAAAACGCAGAAGACCAGACAGCACAAGTGACATGTGCAGAAAGGTAGTGTGGCAGAAAGAGCAACGAGATGCAGCAAAACAGTGATAAGTCGGGTAAGCCACTGTAGATCATTATATCACTGTAATAAGTTTCAGAAGCATAGATTTATATTTCAGGGTGGTTGGGAGGTGCTAGGGAGGATTGTTGTCCTCAGAGGTTCAAGTGGGTTCTTGAACACAGGGAGTTGGTGCTTCCTTCTAGTTGGTGCTAGAGAAACTAGGGAGTCGGTGCTTCCTTCTAGTTGGAGCTAGATAAAACAGAGAGTTGGTGCTCTCAGCAAGTTGCAGCTTGCAAAGCTGAGGTTGTAGCCTCATTATGAGTTGGTGCTCATATGTATGATACTGAAAAGAATGTAACCATTACTTATCATATAAAAGAAAAAGAGGTTTTTACCCTGTATGGGTTTCCTCGGAAAATATTTGTCTCTGTGTTTCTCTTATATGTGACTGATGATGAATGTGCCTGTGTTTATTTCTCTACATTATTGTGATAATCATTCAGTGTTTCTGCAAAGATTTTTAAAAAGAAGCATAATTGTTTAAGCTCAGTAACAACTGATTCACCCCCCCCTCTCAGTTGTCCAACAATTGGTATCAGAGCCGGCCCCTTTTATCTAAGGGTAGATCCTAGATCTTA
>JZKD02S2434546.1:140934-168598 GCA_000966675.3 Picea glauca
AGAGCAGGTCACCAATCAGACTGTTCAGGTCCATTACATTCCCACCACAGAACAAATTGCAGACATCTTTACTAAGCCCCTAGCCAAGACACCGTTTGAATATCTTAGACAGAAGTTGGGTGTCATTTCATTTCACACCTAAAATAATCCATCTTGTTAGGGGGAGATTTGTATTGTTTGATTATCTACTACCTCCTACATTTACAGCAATAGCTCAGGGGGAGCATGTATCTTCTTTGACATTGATGTCAAAGGGGGAGAAAAGAATTCGGGTGTTGTAGTTGCCATCAATGCCAAAGGGGGAGATTGTTGGCAAATGTTTACCAAGTAGTGTATGCTTGTCATTGATGGCAAGTACAACAGTGGAGATGGCAGGATAAGAAGGATAAAATCACTTGGGGATTCGGACGTGAAATCTCAGGAGGAACAGCGTTGAGGAAAACGCGTGCAGCAAAGGCAAAGCTCAAGATATAGGAGTTTGCAGAGGAGAAGGAAGACAGAGATCCAGTGACCGTTGGATCCCATTCAAATTTCCCGAAAGGCCGACAGCCGTCAGATCTACAGAAGCTATGAGGGAGATAAGCCATCGGGAGATCGGAGTTCTCAAGGTCGTGAGAACCGAGACATTGAAAGCCTCGATATCCTGACATAACCAGGACCGTCCATTTGGAAGGACGTGTGGCAGCGATCGGGCGCCACCGGGAAAAGCTCAACAGGAGGCTTCATCGGAAAATCAGGAATCGGAGTTTCACGAGTCCCGTGAACAATTACAACAGAAACCCCGAAATCGCGATGAAAGAAATCTCGACTGAACCTAAACCGTCATATCAACATGTGATATAGACCGTTAATCCAACTCACGACAACAGACCACGTCATCTAGGGACACGTGGAAAAACCAGGGAATGACAGGTGTCAGGCAGATTCAACAATTCAGGCACATGTAAGTCACGAATCAGAGTGACATGTGGCAGGATCTAACACGTGTCAAACCACGTGTGACATCAGCAGAGCCATCGGCGATCGGGACTTTGAAATGACAAAGTCACTTGACATCGAAAGTCTCGAAATCCCGAAGGGATCGGGATTTTCCATCTGAGGGACAGGTGTCGAAGATCAAGGCACCGTCGACATTTTGGTCATCGGGAAATCGGGGATATCGTTGACAAGAGTTTTGTGCAAGTCAGAATCGCGATCCGCAAAACCCCGATGAGTGGGGGGCAGCTGTCAGCACAGCAACGAAGGAGGACGGTGGGATAGTGGAGGCCATCTGTCAGAGATAAGGAGTGCATCGGGATTCATCATACCAAGAGTCCCATTGACTTGTGCATCTTAGCATCACAAACCCCGTAGCCCCGACAGGATAAGGCTGCGGTCACGGGTAACGGTCACGTGGACCAGGGCTCAGCCAGGAGGGCTGAAACGCATCGTGAATCGGGAAATCACGAATCCCGTGGACATAGAAATGATGTCATCACAAGTGCCGAAACTCCGATGGAGTAATAAAACCAAGGTCACGTGATCGCAGGTCACATGGACCATTGTGTAGCCAAAAAGGGCTAAAGCTCGAGAAAGGCCGAAACCCCGATAGAGAGACATAAGGCTGTGGTCACAGCCCTTGGTCACGGGATTTGTAAGTGACTAAGACTATGAATGTCGAGAGTTCCGAAATCGCGATATATGAAATCCCGATTTGATCTAAACCGTTTGATCAAGTATTGATCGCAGGGCTACTATTGCAGGCAACAGTGAAACTGCCAGAAACCACTGATGGTTTCAGCCAGAGAAGCTGAAGAGTTAGGATGTTGATCTCACAGAGCACTCGAGAGGTGGAGAAGATTGGCGTAGTTGGAGCATGCAGAGGAATGGATAGCATTGCATGCACAAAGTGCACAAAATATATAAATACAGATTACAGAGAAGAGAAGCGGGTTGTGGTTGTTGTTATTGGAGTTGGCAGTGATTGTAGCTGGTGAAGGTGATTCATGTGCGAAGAAGAAGGAGAGTGCAACAACTGAAAAGCACAGAAGAGGAACTGTGCAGAGAATGGAAATGGCGCACAGAGCATAAAACGCAGAAGACCAGACAGCGCAAGTGACATCTGCAGAAAGGCAGTGTGGCAGAAAGAGCAACGAGATGCAGGAGAACAGTGATAAGTCGGGTAAGCTACTGTAGATCATTATATCACTGTTATAAGTTTCAGAAGAATAGATTTATATTTCAGGGTGGTTGGGAGGTGCTAGGGAGGACTGTTGTCCTCAGAGGTTCAAGTGGGTGCTTGAACACAGGGAGTTGGTGCTTCCTTCTAGTTGGTGCTAGAGAAACCAGGGAGTTGGTGCTTCCTTCTAGTTGGAGATAGAGAAAACAGAGAGTTGGTGCTCTCAACAAGTTGCAGCTTGAAAATCTGAGGTTGTAGCCTCATTATGAGTTGGTGCTCATATGTATGATACTGTAAAGAATGTAACCATTACTTATCATATAAAATAAAAAGAGGTTTTTACCCTGCATGGGTTTCCTCAAAAAATATCTGTCTCTGTGTTTCTCTTATATGTGACTGATGTTGAATGTGCCTGTGTTTATTTCTCTGCATTATTGTGATAATCATTCAGTGTTTCTGCAAAGAGTTTTAAAAAGAAGCATAATTGGTTAAGCTCAGTAACAACTGATTCACCCCCCCCCCTCTCAGTTGTCCAACAAACCCAAATATTTCCAAGCCGAGGAGGATAAAATACTTGCAGAGGCTCCTTCATCTACAACACATCGGTGAATTCTCGTTGAATTAACTTTAACCATTATATGAAAATGTATAGAAGAAGGAAGGTGAGGCTCAAAAAGATCATTCCAATCAAAGGAAACCATCCTAGGACTTGGAGGGAGCATACTCGAAGAGAGTGGAATGCCCTTTTGTTCAAAAGGTATTGAAATGAACACACTAAAGACATAGTTGAAAGATGTGTCACTCCCCAAAAGGAGAGTGGGATCGGCCAAAGATTACATCGGCAATATCACTTTGAAATACTCATTACTCTCCAAGAGAAGAGTGGGATTGACCGAAGATTGCATCAACGAGACCACTTTGGAAGACTCGTCACTCTACAATAGAAGAGTTGGATCGACTGAAGGTTGCATCAGTGAGATCAATTTGGAATACTCTTCACTCTCCATTAGAAGAATGGGATCAGCCGAAGATTTCATCGGCATGACCACTTTCTCAACCACTAGTTGAATAGGTTTTTGGGAAACCGAAGATGACTCAAAACTAGAAGAATTGTCAAACAAGGACCATAGTCTTCATACCACATGAATATTAGGCACATATGAGTAAGGTGATATCCCTTGCAAAGATTACAAGGGAACTTGGGTTGACTTCCTATTTGTCTAGGATTTTCAACAATATCAATACCCCCAGCATGACTTGCAGTGGCTAGTGACATGCTCCCAACATGATTTGTAGAGATTGGATGAATCACAGGTGTTGTTGACATATCTCCAACATGACTAGAAGAGGTTGGTTTCATGCTCCCAGCATGACCTGCAAAAGTTGGTTTCTAGTATCCAACATTACTCGCAGAGGTTGGTGACCTGATGCCAATATGACTTGCAGTGACTGGACTTTTTCCCCAACACGACTCACAAAGGCTGGTGGTTTTCCTCTAGCATGACTAGTAGAGGTTAGGTGTTGGTCTCCAACATGAGTAACATGGTTTGGTTACTTGATTCTAGTATGACTTGTAGTGACTAGAATTTTTCCCCAACATGTCTCATAGATGTTGGTTTCTTGATGCCAATATGAATTGTAGTGACTGGAATTTTCCCCCCAACGTGAATTGTAGTGGATGGTTTCAAATATCTAACATATCTCACAGAGGTTGGTGAAATAATGTCAGTATGACTCGCAATGACTAGACTTGTTACCCTAGCATGACTCGTAGAGGTTGGTGACAGGTCTCCAAAATTACTTGCAAAGGTTGGTGACTTGATACCAGTATGACTTTCAGTGACTAGACTTGCGCTCCAAGCATGACTTGCAAATGTTGGTTTCTTGTCTTCAACATGACTTGCAGAGGTTGTTGACATGACTCCAACATGATTGGTAGAGCTTGTTGACATGTATCCAACATGACTAGCAGAGGTTGGTTTGGTGTTCTCAACATCACTAGTAGAGGTTGGTTTCTGAACTCCAGTATGACTTGCAGGGACCGAGCTCTTTCCCCTAGCATAACTTGCAGTGGATAGTGACTGGTCTCCAAGATGACTTGCAGATGTTGGTGAATCCTTATTCTTCTTTATCTTCCTCTTCCCACTCCTTTTATACTTTTTGTTGCTAGTAGCTAGACTTTCACCAGAAAAGGGAGAAAGAGGAGAATTATACTTCACTAATGTATAAGGTAAAGGATCGACATCCATTTGATTCCCATGTCATAAGGTGCTTATCTAAGAAACATCAATAGAATTCAGGACATTCATAGTGGTCCACAACCAAACCAATAGTCCTACATTCAACCCATGAATGTTCAAACTGGCCATCAAGGGGGCACTGATGTTTCCAAAGAAAGGAAAAGCACAAGAATCCCCTTGGCAAAGGATCCCTTGGTTAGTATCCTCAAGGAATTTTGCCATAATGTTCTTATGCACAGGTTCATCCCTTGCGGGATTGTTCATGTCTGAAAAAGTCTCACACATTGACTCTAGTGAACCAATGGTATAAAAACACATTCCTTCTAGCAGGTGGCTCCACACTTTCAATAGAAATACCATAGGTCCTTCCCGACCAGTGGAGCAATTGGTCGACCACCATGAATCAATGATGCAAAAGTGGTGATGCAGATGCAACCTAAGGCAAACTATTTAAATCAACACTCCATTAAAAATTCCTAAGAGAAACATCACAAACAAACAACTTCTTCAAAACTTCAACCTATGTGGATAAGGTCCTCAGTCCAAATTAATGAAAAAGTGGAAAGGGACCTTCCAGAAATTGGCATAGGTTAATCAAGTCCCAAGACCAATGAACGAAGGAGTGAGAAGCAATTACACCGACCTCCACTTACCATGCCTACCTGGTCCAAGTAACCCTTGCTTAGTGAGGCACCCTCCAAGGGTATTGATAGCATGATATGATGTCTGCCTCAGGTACCACGGGAAACCCAACATATTCACCTCTGAGATACCTAGGAAAAGAAACTAAGGATACCAACTCCTAGTCAGCGTCTGAGGGGTATAGTTGAAAATCAATATGAACTGTATGGGAAGGGTAGAAAATCCTGAAGCTTAGAAAGCGTCGCCTCTCAAGGAAGTATGGGCACTAGTGAAAACCCCAAAATATGATCCTTCCACAATGTTTGGTGAAAGGAAGAACCTCTCCTCAACTCTTCCACACGTGACCTCGTGTTTATATTTTATGTTAGAGGAGGCTCTCGACTATACTTATGCGAAAATTGGATTTGAATCTCCCTAACTCAAACTCCTATGTATGTTTATTTTCCTTGGAGAATTATCTGTCCAATCATAATCCAAGGCCCTAATCCTAAACTTGTTAATGAACCCTAGAAACAAAGTCTAGTAGATTTTGAATTTAGTGTTCATTTTAGTGGTTTTTTTTACTCAAAGGATACATAAATGAAACTAATGTTGTTTGATACTCTTGCAAAAATGAAACTTATAAGAACACTGGGAAAGAAAAATTTACACTAATTCTTCAATGAAAAAGAGTTTCAAAAAATAAAATGCATGAACAATCTTTCAAACCTTGAAATGCAATATTTTCTCTTTTAGATGCAAAATACACAATGCAACCTTTTGAGAAAAGCAAAAGAAGCGAACAAAAGGATGTTCTTTGTTATTTTTCCTTTGAATCTATTTCAATATGAGAAGAAAACAAAATCCTATGCTAATATCTTTTTCTTTTTCAAATATAAAGCAAATCAATGCAACAGAAAGAAAGAAACCTAACTAGCAGCAAACTATGTTTTTTTCATTTTCTTTTTCTTTCTACAAAACCAAAAACTAACAAAATATGTCAAAAAAAAGAAATTTTTGTGGTTTTATGTTTGAAAAATCCAAGGAAAGAACAAAATAAAGTATCAAACTCAAATACAAACTCAAGTTTAAAATATGACCACAATAGTGACCAGGAAACCGAGATCGTGAGAACAAGACTCGTCTTATAGTGATGCAATCTGAGGGATAAAAGGGAGACAAAGATGGATTTAAAAACTTTGTTTTCCATTCAAATTTAAGGCCTTACCAACCTCCTCTAGGCACAAAACGTTTTGGGACCAAACTCCCCAAAATAGCCAAAACATGGCTTAAAAAAGGCTAAAAAACAAGCAAAAAAATCACTTTTCTAGAGGTGTACGCGACTATTTTCACTATAGGTCACATATATAAGCTTATTTACACGCCCTAGACAATTGTAGGGAGTGTTTATGAGCTCTATATGCTCCTTTTCCTTCTACAGGGAGTGTTTATGAGCTCTATATGCTCCTTTTCCTTTTACAGTGAGTTTTTATGAGCTCTATATGCTCCTTTTCCTTCTACAGGGAGTGTATGTACATGCTTTGGCCTTCTACAGGGGGCATATATGACCCAACACTTACACGTATGTTTTCTTTTGTTGTCAAAGGAAAGGGTGCATATACTTGGAAAAAATTGGAAAATTGGGTCTAAATCTCAAAACAAAAACTGAAGTAGAGAGATCAAAAGAAAGCCAAAAAAGAATGGAAACCAAAAATCAAATGCAAGAATGACTCAGAATGATCAAAGCATCAAATAACCTTGTTTTTCTTTATAAGAATCAAACTAAATAACCATTGAACTCATAAAGCAACATCAATGGAGTCTTAAAGTCCCAGGAGAGATCCTAGACACCTGTCCCAAAAACTTTCATGCAAAAAATATTTGAAAAATCCTTTATTGAATATGTACGCGCTTGTCTATATTGGCTAGGCGTGTATATGTATGCAACTGTGATCACTAGAATGGTGCATATATACCTAGAAATCTCGAAAAGAGATAGTAAAATGCAACATAAAGACTCAAGTAAAACTAAAAAAGACTCAAATGATTATAAGTTATCAATCTAAGTACAAATGATAGTCTTAAACAAAAGAAAAACACTTCAATCAATAAAGCAAAGACAGAAACCCATAAACAGACTCACTATGGAGAAAGATCCCTAGTATGGTCACCAGTTCTACTTTCAGGGAAAATACCCTAAAGTAGTGGGATACACTGCAACGTGCCAATTACCGTATAGAAATAAATTCCCAAAAATAGCATACAACAAAGATAAAATAATTGATTTCAAAAGGAATAACTAACTATTGGGTGTAAGAGAAATATTGACTCACCCTGAGTCCTACGGTTGATTTCATTCCCGATTTTCGTAGTCTCTAATTGGTTAGAGACGTTTGAGTACAGGTAAAAGGAGTTAGGCAACTAAATAAACCCATAACTCAAAATTTAATTAAGCATAAATATATATTTTTAATCATTTTCTGACATGTACACAACTATCCCTTTAGTGACCAACGTGTATGCGAGTACCATAAATGTGAGGGCATGTACATCTTCTAGAAATAGTTTTTTTGGAAGGTCTCAAGGAGGTATGGGGAAAAATAGTATGTAAATAGGATATCGATTAGGCCAACAAGGTTTCCAAATCTTCAAACTTGGAAATTGATGTTATAACGGTAAGTGATGTTGGAAAACATCTCAACATGTGTAACAGAAGAAGAGAATGAAACTCTACTCTGAGAAATCAGTGAAGAGGAAATTTCTCAAGCCATTTGGGGTCTTTGACAAGACAAATCCCCTAAGCCATATGAATTCTTCATTCACTTTTTTAAAGTCATCTGGGAAACAATCAAATATGATTTGAAAATAATGTTAAACTATACTCTCAGAAAAAAAAAAAAATAAATAAATAAATAAAAAAGAGGTCGACAGTTCTACAAACTCTACCTTCCTAGCTCTAATCCCCAAAGAGATCAACCCTTCCAATTTTTTGATGTTCCAACTGATCTCTTTCTGCAACTTTGCTTATAAAGTCCTTACAAAAATTATCAAAAATAGACTCAAGCCTCTTCTCCCCAAGCTAATATCTGAAAACCAAGGGGGTTTCATGTAAAATCAACAAATCATAGACAATATTGTTCTAGTTCAAGAGGTTATCTACTCAAGCCACTCCAACAAATAAAAAGGGATGGTTATTAAACTAGACATGGAAAATTCCTTCACCAGGGTAAGAAATTATGTTCTCTTTATTGTTCTCATAAAATTTGGGTTCTTAGAAGCTTTTATAGAATGGATTCAAGATTTCATAGGCTCCCCATGGATATTATCAATGATAAATGGCAGGCCGACTCAATTATTTCACTCCAGCAAGGGTTTGCGACAGGGTCATCCCCTCTCTCCCTCCCTTTTTATTTTAATGTTTGTTGTGGATAAATTTGTAAATACGAACATAGACCAATCTCCCTAGTTCAGGCACCCGAAACTAGAACAAAACCAAACAGAATACACTCTTTTCCTTAGGTTCAAAAGAAACATAAAAGATAGAAGTTCATATCTTTTTAATTGTTGTTTTCCTCGCAAGTTGTAACTCCAATTTATCGGTTAAATGATTCGTAAAAGTAGAGATCTGCAAGAGGAACAAACAAAACAATGAAAGCAACCAATATTTATATATCTCAATAAACCTATGTAAATAGCCAAGGAGAAATACACACAAATATCATTGGCAATCTTAGTTAGGAAAGGAAAATGTGTCATTGTATTAAATAATTAGGAAACATCTTACAACCAGTGCCTTGGCGTTGACAAGCTCCTTCCAGCAGTTCAATGCTTCAATACCCTCATAGCCTCCATAGATTCAATCATCACCACCCAAGTACTTTAGCACAACTAAATCTCTTAGGGCCAAAGTGAGATTCACAAACTCTCAATTACAAATCCGGATCTATTCTCAATTCACCATAATCTCATTATTCCTCTATTCTTTCTTCTATCCTTTCCCTTTAGAATATGCCTCCATTTGATAGATTGGAGAGAAATCCATGAGGTTAGGATCTCACTAAATCAAGAGAGACGGGTGATATCCAAACCGATCGGCAAACAACTCATCATTGAAGTTTCTCTTCGAGAAGCTTCGAGAATTTCTTCATTTTTCCCATGTACGAAGGTTGTCTCACCCTTAAACCTAAGCAAAAGGCGACATTGTCGCATCTTCCAATGATGTTGATGGGTGTTCTATATGCACAAAATCCCTCAATTAAATTGTCAACCCGGAGTAAGTAAACTTAGAGTTGTAGAACTATATATGTCAAGGTAGAAAATATAGAGGAAACATGATCTAACTAAGGAGATGGTCTAATTAAGGGTTAATCTACTTAAGCAAAGACTATCAATGAGCAAACCCTATCAAGAAACTTGAACTATTTACCCTAAGCAAATTTTAAACAATGGGTCGATGGATTGTTCCTAAAGAAGTAAATGAAAACCCTACTTTGAACAAGTTAACTTATTTAATCTAATGAGCAACAGCAAGTAATCTTATTCGATCTATTCAACAACAGCAAATTAATATATTCAATCTAATGAGCATCAACAAGTAAGAAAATAATCAATCAAATAACTAACCTATGAAAACTTCTTCAGCAAGTAAACTAATCAACAGGTAACTAATCACAATTATTCAGCAAGTAAACTCTATTCTTAAGATAAAACTCATAATCACTTCTAATCTACAAAGGGAAATATTAACCTACTTAATTAAAAACATCATGATAGAATTCAAAGATTAATCAAAAACTATTCTTAATCTATAATAACAAGAAACTTTAAATAGATGATTATGTCTTTGGTGCCTTATGACATCACGATGGCATTTAACGATTAGTGATAGCTCAAGAGGAATAAGTTCAATATTAACTTCTACGGAGAAATGAAAGGTATGAATCAAGCAATCTAACGAGAGCTTAGCCATCATAGAAGAAATATTAATGATCCTAAAAATCCATGTGATCAATCAATTTCATATATCAATCATCAATGATAAGAAAACACTATTCTACTTAATTCAAATGTACTCCTAAGTAAATCTACAAGATTAAAAACTCATAACTAAGAACTTAACTCAAACTCAAACTTCTAATTAGAATTGCAATTTAAATCTAGAATCGAGATCTCATAAATTAAACTACGCTAAATCCATTATTAAAAACTCAGATTGCAAGTTAAAATGCTTATAAAAACATAATTCAAATTATACTTCTACCTTATCATACTACAACAAAATTGATAAGAAAACTAGATCCAGGAAAGCATGACTAAAACTGAGAATTAAATTAACAAAACTCACACTATTAATCCATCGAAACTTTGTCAAAGAAGCTTTGTACTCTGTGTGAAATTAATACTTTGTTCTAGCTACTCTGTTTCAACCTACAGAAATTCAATTTAACATTTTTGCACACGACAAGGTTAGTAGCTTCCAAGCCTATTTACTAATGATTAAAAGGTACATCATATTAACAATTATCTCCTACAAGCAACCTGCAAAAAGGAAATTTAAACAATTAAATGATGAACAACAAACACACAGCATGTAAAATGATAAAAACACATATAACAGAAAATGAAGGAAATGATAATTGCACAACTGAAATATACAATCTATATATATAACTATTCATCCAGACCACTGGTGTACCCCCCAGCAGGTCATGGCTACTCCTCAACAATAAATCATGAGCTAAATCAACACAGTTCTGGCATTAAATTAAAAAATGCAGTCTTGCACAAGTTTGTGAAAATGTCTAAGTTATACAATAAAATGCATTCTAACAATTCTTGACAATTCCTAACACTTTGTCTGACCACTACTGTGGTATTTATAAGAATTACAATTCGAGAGGTCGACCACTAGAAGGGTTGACCTCCTCTAAAAATGGTAAATTCCATTAAATACGCTATAACTACCTTTGGCTTCTAGAAACTGAACGAGTCGCTCAACGATCATCATAATTGCTTGATCCAAGATGTCAAGAGCTCAGTAGCTGGAGGCCATGAGGGTGAAAAAAAACCATGTCACTGATTCACCCAGCATAGGCTGCCAATATAACAACCACCAACTTTCCCACGCTCCCAGTGTTAGATGCAGTGTCGGACACAGTGTTGGATGAAGTACCGGATGCAGTGTCGGATGGAGTACCGGACGAGCTACTAGATGGAAAAACGCATTGTGAATTTTCTCTGTGACACACAGATCGCACATTATCTTCTCATAATCATTAAATCAAATCGATTTTAACTCAAAACCATCGTAAAACATCAATTGCACATACCTGTTACAATGCTATGACGAATTGATATAAAATCCTTCAAAACTTCTTCAAAATGGTTAAATAGACATACAAGACCGGTACAAAAAGGATTTAATCATCATCATAAATTAACCAAATCATGAGCCCAACATTACCCCCACACCTAATATTTTGCAGGTCCCACTACAAACAAAAATGAATTTCCCAATATGACTAGACTTGTTGAGCAGGGGATGGCGGTCCCCACCCTGCGTGAAGGAAGACCTCCCTACACTATGCGAACTTGGGCATAGAAAAGAGGTCAGCATAGGAGGACGTCTCATATCATTTGGGCATGGTGACAGTGTGGAGGTGAGCAGAGGAGCAGAATTGGACAGAGGACGAGTGCAATTGGACAAAGGGAGATCACAATTGGGAAGAGGATGAGCACAATGCATGACTAAAATAACAGTTTGGATCTAACCCTCCTATTTTGAATGCGCCCAAGGTGGAAACGGTTGAATTCATCACACACGAGTTTCCATGTGTGAGCATGAGTGCGTTGATTTTGAATTCGAGGAGCATATTTTGGAGGAAATCATAATGATGAAGGAGTTAGATCAATGTCCAAGTCTTCGACTTGGAAATTTGATCATAAAAATGTTTACAAATTGTATCATTTAATTCTCAATTGCCATTTAACTAACTCATCATACAACTGAATAGCCAAAATAAATTCAAACGATTCTTGGTAACCTGAAATCGTGGTCATTTACTGTGTGTATGCATCTGGTCTCATCCTTCATATGGAACCCCATATGGTCTTTCAAATGGCACTACATACGGCACTCCACATGGTATTCTTGTGCGAAATGAAATTTGTTCATCCTGTAATGGATGTTTTATCCATAGCACTCAATATTAAAACACTTTTGACAGTCATAGTGAATAGGAGCAGAGGCAGGATAAGAGTGTTCCATTATTACTCGTTTTGCCATCGTTCTCAAACAATTTTTTCCTCTATCTTCCATATTATAAGGCATGTAATCACAAATCTTTAATGAACAGTCTGTAATGAAAAAAATAGTTAAGTGGACTGTCAAGGAAATGTACAACATTTTATAACACACAGGGAATATTTAGCATTTCAAAATTAAATAACTGATGATATAATAGAATGTATCATGAAAACAATATACGGAAATTTCTACAAAGATTCTACTTCTTCTAGGCAGTGTTATCATTTGTCAACTCATGAAACCCCTCCCCCACACCTAAGTATTGTGACACCTCACAATCAAAAATATAGGAAACCAGTCAATTATCCCAATAGCTGAAGATTTACAGCTTGTTAAGTGTAGAGATAAATTTCGCATATTGTTCTGACAAGACGGTTAGAATATGGCCCCACCTATAGGATAGAACATCCTACATATATTTAAGAAGAGGTAGGTGAGAGAGTTTCGAGATAGTCTCAAAGTTAGTTCCCAATGGAAAATGTATGGAGTTCATTAACCTTAGCTTAACCATACATACTTTGTGTCATCTTTGTCTACAAGTAATGTTGTACATCAGGACAAGTTTAATATTTAGGAATTTCTTATTTTTTTTTGTCAGATTACCATCCTCGCTAGGTAGAATGCCCTGCTGCTAGCAAGCTTGTTCAGTACTCCGACAGGTTTACCTAATCATACCACAGGTCGGTACCCGCTGCTAGCAAACCTGTTCAGTATCTCGACAATTTATCCTCTTACACCCTCAAAGACTGGCCCTCCATCTTTTAATATTTCAATATAAGATTGCTTTGTGCAAGAAGATGGGGGGACAGCTCTGAAAAAAAATAAAAAAATAAAAATAAAAAAAAATAAAAAAAAAAATAAAAAAAAATAAAAAAAACTTTTCTTTTTTAGATTGGGATGGTATTTGTGTTAGAGGATGAATCTCCTTTATATATATTCCTTAGTGATTGTCCTGATGTAATTGGTACTTAAGCCGACGTAGCCTATCGAAAGATATGATATAATCAAGAATTTTTAGTGTGTAGTGGATGGTACCATTGGGAAAGAACAAAAAGGTATATTTAGGCTCAACTCACTTTCTTCCTTTTTTTGATGTTTCCATGGCTAACCTCTAATCATACCTCTTTGTTACTCTTTAATAAAGATACTTTACTCACTTACTCAGGTTTCTTGGGGAAATTGTACGAGTGACCTCTAAGTTTGATGGTTATGGTATCACTTCCTTATATAGTGGTGAAGGTTTAAAAGCAACTGCTTTTTAAGATGCCTTGAGAAAAAGAAGATGAAAATCTTTGCAAAAATATGGCTAATTATAGCAAGTCATTGTTCAATTGATGCTTGACAGACAACAAGGTTCAAATATAGCAATATTTGTTTTTGAAGAAAAATCCTTCCTTTAAATTTCCTTGAAATTGTATACTCATGGTGAAATAAATACCTACAAAAATCTCTAGAATTTTCTTATCAACAAAATTCAAAAAATTATTTACATATGTACAGTCGAAATTTAAAAAAAAAAAAAAAAACATTCAAGAACAAGGGGGGACTTCCCCATCTACTAAGGCCAAAGCTTTGTCAGATGACATGACCTGTAGAAAGTCTTGTTTGGAAATGGGCATGTGATAAAATTTGAGTCGATGTCCATTTACTACAAAGGAGACTTGTCCATCGTCAATTGTTTTGATTTTCACAGTTCCATTGTCATACACGGTGACTACCTCGTAAGGACCCAACCACCAAGTGGTGAGTTTTCCTTTGAAATTTTTAAATCGGGAGTCAAACAACAAAGCCCAATCACCAGGTTGGAAGTGTTTCTTCTTAAAAAACTTGTCATTCCACTTGCTCCTCTGGTTTTGGACTAATATTGTTCATTGGATAGCATCTTGCTTGATCTCATCCAACTCATTTAATTGTAGGGATCATTGTTTCTGAGCCTCATCTAATTTTAATCCCAATTCTGCGGAAATACAGAAGGTCCTTACTTGGAATTTTATTGGTAGAAGCACTTGTTTTCCATATACTAGCTCATAAGGGGTATGCCCAATGGTGTTTCTCCAGGTGGTCCGATATGCCCACAAATCCTCTAGAAGCCTTTCAGCACAATCCCGATGATGTAATTGAACAGTATTGGTTAAGATAGATTCCATAACTTTGTTTTTGGCCTCTACCTGACCATTATCTTGTGGGTGGTATGGAGAAGACTTGCAATGCTTAATCCCATATTTCTCTGTTAGTTCTCTCATTAGCTTGGAAGTTAATTGAGTGCCTTGGTCTGTAACAATTTCATGAGGAACACCAAAGAGGGTAAATATGTCTTCATAAATGAATTCGACAACAGATTTTTCGGTAGCTCTGAATAGGGATTTTTCTTCTACCCACTTGGTGACATAATATGTACAAACCAAAATATAATTCTTCTTATGAGACATGGGTGAAATTGTTCCTACAAAGTCAAGGCCCATTTCTCGAAAGGTTATATCATAACTTGGGCACGCAAGGGAATTTTGTCAACTAATGTGGGTCTTCCTATCCTTTGACAACTATCGCAACTCCTCACATACTTGGAAGCATCCTTGAAAATGATAGGCCAATAGTAACCTGAATGTAACACCTTATATGTTGTACGTTTGTCAAAAAATGGCCACCACAAGATCCATCATGACAACTTCGTAGGATTTATGGTATCTCATCTTCTCAGACACATCTACGAATAATCAAGTCTAGACCAGTATGAAAAAGGTCATGACCAACCCAAGAGTAATAGGCACTTTGTGTAATAATTCAACTATTTTCATGAGGTGACAAATGAGATGGTAACTTCCTAGTAGCCAAATACTTTTCCATATTTTCAAACCACGGGATATTTATAGAGAGGGGAAAAAGGCGCTCATTTGGGAAACTATCATCAACGGGAATATCATCATCCTCATTTTTTATGCGTGAAATAAAATCAACTACCAAATTCTCCTTTCCAGGCCGATCAAGAACGGTGATATTGAACTCTTGCAATAGCAAGAGCCACCTAATCACTCGACCATTAGTAATGGGTTTATTCATGAGAAATTGGCAGAGTGATCCGTATGTACAAATACTTCGTAACCTGTGATGTAGTGGAAAAATTTATTGATAGCACGAACTACTACCAAGAATTCATTTTCAGTAACTGTATAGTTTATCTCGGTGGGGGACAAGTTCTTGCTCACAAAATAAATGGCATAGGGATGTTTGTCTTCTTTCTGCCCTAATACTCCTCCTATTGCAGTGTCAGAGGCATCAGTGGATATATGAAATGGGAGAGCCCAGTTGGGACCCCTAAGAACTAGTGCCATAGACAACTTAGCTTTCATAGTTTCAAAGGCGGCTTGACATTGCTCAGTCCAAACAAAATCAACATTTGTTATTAACAATCCAAACATGGGAGCAGCAATCTTTGTGAAATTTTCAATAAATCGTCGATAATACCTGGCATGTCCAAGAAAGCTTCTCACCTCTTTTTGAGTCTTGGGGGGTGGAAGTCTGACGATGACCTCAATCTTAGAAGGATCGACTTTAATCCCTTCAGATGAAACATGATTTCCTAGAACCACTCCTTCAGTCAACAACATTTTACATTTTTCATGACTTAAAGACAGGTTCATTTCTTGGCATCTGATAAGGACTTTTTCTAAGTTATCTAAGGCTTCCTGGTAAGTATTTTCATATACTGTGAAGTCATCCATGTATACCTCCACACAATCATGAATAATATCAACAAATATTCCTAGTATTGCTCGTTGAAATGTTGCAGGAGCATTACACAATCCAAATGGTAAGACCCTATAGGCATAGGTGCCCCAAGGACAAGTAAAGGTAGTCTTGTCCTAGTCCTCGAGTGCTATGAGAAATTGATTGTACCCAATATATCCATCTAAAAAAGACAAATATTTCTTTCGATACAGGGTATCCAAGACTTGGTCAATGAAAGGAAGAGGAAAATAATCCTTCAAAGTGGCCTTGTTAAGCTCTCGAAAATCAACACAAATTCTCCATTTCCCGGTCACTTTCTTTGGAACCACTATAAGCGAGGATACCCATTTACTATTGGATATGGGATAAATAAATCTGACATTTAATAACTTTTGAATCTCCTCTTTTACTATATCCTTGAGTGTTGGGTTCATCCTTCTCTGGGGTTTCCTAACAGGTGTTACTTCCCCCTAGGTATATATGTGATGGATGCATGTGTCAGGGTGTATAACCCTCATGTCAGTGTATTCTAAGGTGAATGACCCTGATTGTTTTTTAAGGATACTCACTAACTGCTTTTGTTGGTCTTCATCTAGTCCGGAGTTTATATGTAGAAATTCTCCTGGACTAATCTCATAGGGCATGGTATAAGATGTGGCAGACTTGTCTATCTCGAAGATAAAAGATGTCGAAGACAAAATTGATGGGTCCAATTGTTCCTGAAATTCTTCCCCAAACATGTACTCAAATTGAGGAAAATATTGTGGAAAATCAACGCACGTGATAGAAAAAATAAACTGGTTTAGCACATTTTCCATTATGTGCTCCTGAAGTGCCCAGGAATGATCACTTGGAAACATGGGTTCTTCCTACACCTCATTCTCATATGGACATTCAAGCCACCATAGATTCTCCATGATAGGTCGAGCTAGTGGATATATGGTGAGCTTTTGGATAGACAGTCCATTTGAGATGGTCATTTCTCCCTCTCTATAGCCAATAAATGCATTGGTTGTGGCTAACTAAGGTCTTCCCAAATTAACGGGATGGCCTTTGGTAGGATCCTTTGAGTGGATGACAAGAAAATTTACTGGGTACTCCCATGAAGCTAAAGTAACTATGATATCATCCAAAATTCCTTCAGGTATAACCCTAGTCTTATCTACTAATTTCAAAATGGTTGGGGTAGGCCTAAGAAGAGGTTTTAACTGTAATTCCTCCAAGGTAGTAACAGTCATAACATTGATGTCTACCCCTAATTCTATGAGAGTTTTCCCAATGGAAACCTCATTAATGGTGATGGTCACTACGGGGTTTCCTGGGTTCCCATATTTGCTACCTTAGGCTGCTCTGATATGTACTCAGAAAGTTCTCCTATCAAATGTATTGTCGAAGGATCCTTCTGCTTCCTTCCTAGATTATTAATACACAATTCTATGACCACCTTATTGTATATTGGAATATCTTTAATGGCTTGTAGCAAGGGAATCTTGACACGGATATTCTTCAATTCATTCAAGATGTCAAATTCCGGTCGGGTGGTAGGTTTCTCGATTACTAATCTTTCTGGATAAGGAGGGGCCTTCTTAATTTATGAAGGTTCATTTTTGGGAAGCTTGGTTTCTTGGTCCTTAGGAATAATAACACCTTCCCACCTAGTGTCATCCATGGGTTGTTTGGGGGTTTCCTCTTCTTCTTCTTCCTGGATGACTACTGAAGGCCTCTGCCTATCCAAAAAATTTCCTGACCTTAGATGGATTTCCTGCAATGGAACAGGAGTAATAACATATGTCGAGAAGGCTTGCATATCAACATTATGAATAGGTTGAGTGGGATTATTATTGGGATTGGGCATTAGTTGTGTCGGTAATAATGTTGGTCTTGGGGAGCTTGCATTCTGATATTGTTGTGGTTGTTGTGGAATAGGAGGTAAAGGTGGTGGAACAAAACCGGGTAGAAGTTGCAGGATGTTCGGTGGAAACTAAGGGTAAGGATGGTTGGGCATAGGGAAAGGTGGAGCTTGAGGGTTCCCTTGGTTATGACCTCCTCTCCATCTTTGAAGCCAAGTATGTTGATACTGTGTAGACTAGTTTTTCCAACTCGGTGAGTTCCACTGTTGTGGTTGTTGATAATAGGGTGGAACTTGAGGCTGTGGATCCGAGTATGTAGTTTGATTCCTAGGTTGCCATGGCCTCCTAGGTGCATAAGAGGATTCCCCGGGATCCCCACTTCTATATATGGATAACAAACCAGACAATGATGTACATTTCTTAGTTGATTGGTCTTCTGTGCAGAAGCCACAAACTGAAATGTTATCTAGTGGGAAATCCCTTGAGGAATGTTTCCTCCTGCAGCTTGGGAAAAATATGCTCATTGTTTCATTTTCCTCCTCCTGTTTCTTTTTAATCCTTAGGGTGTCCAACTGGGAACCTATTGTGCTTAATATATTTGTTTTGAAGTTTTCTAAAAGGTTCCATATCTCTACTCTCGTGATACCACCTAAACTAACTAGTTTCAAGTTTCTACTATAAGGATCATGAACATTCTTCCATGTTTTAGCTCTACTCCTCGAGTAATTTTTACACGTTTCATAGATTTCGACAAATGGTTTATGGGAGATGTCACATGATGCCATCAGGTTAAGTATTTCTAAGTATTCCTCTGAAATTCCTTTAAGGAACAGAGCCTGGACTGCATCATCTGGAAGGTCATAATACTTTGATTTATGTGAGATGTAGGCAAATCGTTCCATATAGTCCTCGAGATCATCGTCTTCTAAATGTTGTATTTTGAAAATATCATTACGAGAATCCTTGGACTTCCATTAGTCTTGGTAATTTTTAAGAAATATATCTTTCATGGCTTCCCAAGACCTAATATTGGATTCTCCCAACCCCATGAACCATCTTAGTGCGGACTCCTTGAGGGTGGTAGGAAAGAGTTTTAGTTTTTGGTCATCTTGTAAGTAGTTGTAGCTCCTACACAAGATTTCGAACTCAAATAGGAAGGTATCTGGGTCTTCACTGCTTTTACCATAAAAGGTGGGATGTGCCGAGAGGGGAATATTTTTCATATTGACATTTTGTGTGGTGTACAAAATTGGAAACCCGAAGGTAGTTTCGGTTTGGTTTCCAGCTTCTTCTCCCTCCTCGTGGATTACATTGTTGTGATCCTCCTGATCATCCATATTGGTTTGGTTTCCAAAAATAGAGTACCTAGATGGTTTTATCCTCGAAGAAAAAAAAGTATCCCAAGGTTCTTGTCTAATAAAGGTATCCCTCTGATGGGAAGGTCTTCCAACTGCTTGGATGTTTGGGACTCTACTCAAGCCGATTGATATTATTGGTGCCAAAGTTTTTGTTTCAATTTGGGAAACAATTATATTGGTTGAACTACCAAACAAAGTATTCACCTATTTAGGGTCTATGATGTCTACAAAGTTAGGGTCTCTTGATGGTGGTAATAAAACAAAGGTTGTGTTGGTTTGTTCTACAGAAGGCTCGAGTGGTCTTGCCTCTTGTCCCACTATTACTGATGCTTCAATTTCTTATTCTATAGTGCTCTATGTTTTAGTCTCTTCGGAGACTGCTTTAGCTCTTTGGGTCGAGCTAGCTCCTGCTTTTCGGTATCAATCTGCGGATTTTATGAGTGTAATGTTCCTTCCCCCGAAAATGTCGGAAGGAACCTTGTTCAAAAGGTCTAATTTGGATTTAATGTATCTTCCCTTTGGGTCCCTAGGTCTGTTCATGAAAGAAAACAAAAAGAAAAACTACCATTGGGTTTGGGGGAACCTGCTATAACAAATGTGTAGGTTCTTACATCTCGTCTTAAATTTCCCCTGCCACCAAACTAATGCTAAGGTTCAGAAATGATCTATCTCCTAATTATTTCCTACCTTAAAACAACTCACAAGAAATGGCAGCAAAAATGATGGGTGTTCTATATGCATAAAATCCCTCAATTAAATTGTCAACTCGGGGTAAGTAAACTTACATTTGTAGCACTATATATTCCAAGGTAGAAAATAGAGGAAGCATGATCTAACTAAGGAGATGTTCTAACTAAGGGTTAACCTAATTAAGCAAAGACTATCAATGAGCAAACCCTATCAAGGGTTAACTATTTACCCTAAGCAACTTTTAAACAATGGGTCGATGGATTGTTCCTAAAGAAGCAAATGAAAACCCTACTTCGAACAAGTTAACTTATTTAATCTAATGAGCAACAACAAGTAATATTATTTAATCTATTCAACAACAACAAATTAATCTATTCAATCTAATGAGCATCAACAAGTAAGCAAATAATCAATCAAATAACTAACCTATGAAAACTTCTTCAGCAAGTAAACTAATCAACGGGTAATTAATCACAATTATTCAGCAAGTAAACTCTATTCTTAAGATAAAACTCATAATCACTTCTAATTTACAAAGGGGAATCTTAACCTACTTAATTAAAAACATCATGATAGAATTCAAAGATTAATAAAAAACTATTCTTAATCTACAATAACAAGAAACTTTAAATATGATGATTATGTCTTCGGTGCCTTATGACATCACGATGGAATCTAACGATTAGTGATAGCTCAAGAGGAATAAGTTAAATATTAACTTCTACAGAGAAATGAAAGGTATGAATCAAGCAATCTAACAAGAGCTTAGCCATCATAGAAGAAATACTAATGATCCTAAAAATCCATGTGATCAATCAATTTCATATATCAATCATCCATGATAAGAAAACACTATTCTACTTAATTGAAATGCACTCCTAAGTAAATATACGAGATTAAAAACTCGTAACTAAAAACTTAACTCAAACTCAAACTTCTAATTAGAATAGCAATTTAAATCTAGAATTGAGATGTCATAAATTAAACTAAGTTGAATCCATTATTAAAAACTCAAATTGCAAGTTAAAATGCTTATAAAAATATAATTCAAATTCTACTTCTACCTTATCATACTACAACAAAATTGATAAGCAAACTAGATCCACGAAAGCATGGCTAAAACTGAGAATTAAATTAACAAAACTCGCACTATTAATCCATTGAAACTTTGTCAAAGAAGCTATGTACTCTGTGTGAAATTAATACTTTGTTCTAGCTACTTTGTTTCAACCTACAGAAATTCAATTTAACATTTTTGCACACAACAAGGTTAGTAGATTGCAAGACTATTTACTAACGATTAAAAGACATGGCATATTAACAATTATCTCCTACAAGCAACCTGCAAAAAGGAAATTTAAACAATTAAATGATTAACAACAAACATACAGCATGTAAAATGATAAAAACACATATAACAGAAAATGAAGGAAATGATAATTGCACAACTGAGATATACAAGCTATCTATATAACTATTCACCCAGACCACTGGTGGGCCCCCCAGCAGGTTGTACCTACTCCTCAAAAGTAAATCGTGATCTAAATCAACACAGTTCTGGCATTAAATTTAAAAACGCAGTCTTGCACAAGTTTGTGAAAATGTCTGAGTTATACAACAAAACGCATTCTAAAAATTCTTGACAATTCCTAACACTTTGTCTGACCACTACTGTGGTATTTATAACAATTACAATTCGAGAGGTCAACCACTGGAAGGGTCGACCTCCTCTAAAAATGGTAAATTCCATTAAATACGCTATAATTGCCTTTGGCTTCTAGAAACTAAACGATCCACTCAACGATTAACATAATTGCTTGATCTGAGATGTCAAGAGCTCAGTAGCTGGAGGCCACAAGGGTGAACAAAACCCATGTCGTTGATTCGCCCAGCACAGGCCACCAATATAACAACCGTTAACTCGCCCACGCTCCCAGTGTTGGATGCAGTGTCGAAGGCAGTGTTGGATGAAGTACCGTACATAGTGTCGGATGGAGTACCGGACGAGATACTGGATGGAAAAACACATTGTGAATTTTCCATGTGACACACAGATCGCGCATTAGCTTCTCATAATCATTAAATCAAATCGATTTTAACTCAAAACCATCGTAAAACATCAATTGCACATACATGGTGCAAAGCTATGACGAATTGATATAAAATCCTTCAAAACTTCTTCAAAATGGTTAAATACACATATAAGACCAGCACAAAAAGGATTTAATCATCATCATAAATTAATCAAATCACGAGCCCAACAGATGCAACATGTGACAAGTGAAGTTGTCACACCCTGTTAGAAAGCAGCAAGCGACAACTTTGTAATTTAGGGATTTTTTAGAGTTGATCCTTCCCAAGAATTCTTTCTCTCAATTTTCTTCCAAAGTTCTATACTTTAAATGTCAGAGAATAGGCAGAATCATTTGCTGCGACAAAATGTTGTATAACAATGATAGAGTATTTAAGCATAAAATTGGAATTTGAACGTCGAGTGGGACAATTTCCAAGTCTTCATTTGGTACATGGAGTTAATGGAATTAATCATTCACAATTTGTCGATGGTACACTCCTATTAGGAGCTTCTTCAGTCATAATTTCCAAAAGATTCAAGAGGGTCTTAAATCTCTTCCTCGTAGCTTCTGGAGGACAAATAAATAGCAACAATAGCCAAATCTTTGGTTGGAATATTTTAGGGGATCTACAGTTGTCTATCTCCAGGGTCCTTAGTTTTCCCGTCATAATGAATCGGTCCTCCTTCAAATACTTGGGCATGTCGATTTCCCTAAGTCACCTACCTCTCAAGCATGGCAAGAATTTCTTAGAAAAATCGCAAGTTGAATACACAATTGGGGTGCTAGATGGCTTAACCCAATAGGTAAAATTGTTCTTATTAATTTTAATTCTCTCCTCTGTAACTATCTTTCAATGTGCATCTCTTTTGGAACCTAAAATGGTTCTTGAGAAAATAGCCAAAAATATAAGGTGCTTTCTATGGGAAGGGCGCAAATCAAATACAAAAAATTCCCATCTCATCAACTAGCACATGGTCTTCCAACCATTGGATAAAGGCGACCTAGCAATCAGAGATCCTTCTCTCATGAGCATTGACCTAGGTGGAAAAATAGCATGGAGGCTAGTTTCTGGAGCTTCTGAATGGTGGAAGAGCATCATCATTTCCAAATATTTCAGTAATTATATACTTCAATGCCTTGACGCTCCTCTCTAAAATTCCAAAGGCTCTCCATTTTGGAAACTCATTAAAGTAGTTTCCCCTTAATTCAATCCCAACTCGCATGGTCTCTGGGGAATGGGGATTCTATCAATTTTTGGACAAACGGTATTATGTGGAACTCACCTCTGGGAAATAATGAGGACTGGTAGCCCCTCAAGGATTGGAGTATTATAAAAGGTCTAACCAAGCTAGCGGATCTCTCCACCTGGGAAGATAGTGGTAAATGGATAGGATGGAAGCACATCTCCTCCCTTGAACACCTTAGTCCCTCGACTCTCAATATTTTTCATCTTATAGCTAGTTGGGCTCATATTAATTCGCAATTGACTGACAACCGTTGTGGTGGTGTTTCAAGTTATTTGGTCAAAGGTGGTTTCCAACACTTTTTATCAGGGATTATTGGACCTCCCTCCCTGATCTAATGTATGGGCTCAAATTTGGAAAGGTGACTCCCTCCCCAATATCAACACTTTCTGTTAGATCGTGGTTCAAGGCAATCTCTTAACAACTGAAAAGTTGCAGAAAAGAGGAATAGTTGGACCTTCCAGGTGTGTACTGTGCAAAACCACCAATGAAACAACACACCATTTTTTCTTTGATTGTGAATTCTCAAAACAATTCTTGGACCAATTATATAAACCTTGCAAGCTCATCACTCCTTTCCCACCAACTGGCATGACATTTTCCCCCCTCGTGCCCTCATTTATTTACCTTACATCCAAGGAACCATTGATCACATCTCAAAAAATTTAGCCAGGAAGAATATCAAAATTGTGTTCAAACCCTACAAAACCCTCAAACAATTTTTCTAGTCTGCCAAAGATAAATCAAACCCCATGCTAGGCCTAGGAGTTTACCAAATTCCTTGCTCCTGTGAAAATCATATATAGGTCAAACTAGTAGATCTTTCAAAGCTCGTCTCAAAGAACATATCACTAATACTACCCATAACCGGATCTCTAAATCTGTGATCACCAAGCATTCCTCAAAATTCAAATCCTCGTTGGTTTCTACCAAACCAAAATTTTATCCTCTGCCCCTCACTACTCCTCCCACCTTATTCGGGAAGCTCTCGAAATCGAAAAATATCCCAATAATTTTAATCGAGAAGATGACTAAAAACTTAGCCAATCGTGGAAGCTTACCATTCATCACCTTAATAATCAGAATTCTTGAGGCCATTTACCTCCTTGGTTCCCTCCGCATTTCTTTTCTTATGCTCGTTTCCTCTTGTTTTTGATATCCACCTTATTTATCTTAATTTTTTCCATGTTCTTTATTATCATCTCCAAGACTTAGTTATTGTTTTCTATCTTTCTTCCTTCCCTTTTTTCTTTTTTCTTATTTATTTAATATCTCTATCCTTCTAATCTTTCTCCTCCAGTAATTCTCCATCTCATTCCACTTTCCCCAGTCCCCATAATTTTTAACCTTACCTTTACGTGTTCACATTACCAAATCTCCCCACCAATTTTTGTCCATTTTAATTTATTCTAAACCCTCATTATTCTTAATATAAAATTATTCCTCACTAATTTAACCATATTTTAACCGATTTTTATTTTCTCCCTTTCCATGTTTACATTTTTAACCTCTTAATTCATATTAACCCCNTCATTTTTTCTTTTCCTTTTCCCTTTATCTTTCTTTCTTTCGCCCTAATTGAATCTAATGAGTTTACCATTAACCTCACCAAAACAATTTCCTTTTCATTCCTCTTCCTAGTCTCCACAACGTCCTTTGTCTAGTAATATTCCAAAAATTTTATTATTTTTAATATTTTCCCCTAATGTTTAATACAAATTTGTTACCTAATATCAACAGCTAAATTGTTGCTCTTATTTTTCTTCAACGGTCATTTACTTCTCTTTATATTCAAGCCACTCAACACATTTTTCCATCATACAAGCTTCTATTGTCCCTGATGATGGGTGGAGTGTCCACTTGAAACGTTGGACATTTCGAAAAAAAACTTACATAGTTTCATTTGGAAATCTCACTCAACATGATATTTTCTTATTCCAGAAGAGACGATATGTCAACAACTTCTCTAAAAAGCCCATTTTAGTGCGTCTCTGGAAGGTAGTGCCTAAATTTAGTTGTTGGAAGATCTACTCATCAAGAAACAAATAAATATTTCATGATAATATCTCGACCTTGAGAGTTCACACTTTGGCCTATAGCCTTCTTTCTGAAGTCACATGTGCCAAAGAACGCAAGCTAGAATCTATAGCTAGACTCGATCATGGTGAGAAAGAATAGGTTAACAACATCCTTAGTCAACAATATTTCCATATTCCATCTCCTTTTGTTGCCCCCACTCCTCATTTTCAGTGGCAGCTAAGGATCAATGATCAGGACTTTGCAACATGGAGATAGTAGTAGGAAAAATTGATTATTTTCTTCAATGGGGCATTAGAAGGAAACCCATGTGCGGAGGGGGTCATTTATGGCCCCAATGAAAATCAGATTTTACAGTTTTCATAGGTCCTTGGATGCACCTCAAATAACCAAGAAAAATTCCTAACAGTATATATGGGTATGAAACTCATCAGAGAAAACAAAATCTTGGGTATCATTGCCATAGGAGACTAGGAGTTGATCATGAAAGGTGTGTGTAGGCTAAGAAAAATAACTCACCTGAACCTCTAGAGAATATATCAAAGTATTGAAATTGAGGAGAAAAACTTCCATTCAATCGACTACTACCACGTCTTTCGTTGGCAAAATGGGGAGGTTGATTCACTAGCCAAGGATGCAACACATACGGATCAAGGAGCTCTAAGGGAAAATGAATATCTCTCCTTAAATATATATGAAAAAACAAAAAAATATTTTGGGTTGATGTGAACCTCAACCTTCTCATCATTGAACTTGAACACTTTGTTGAATACATCAAATCACTTGGCACATGTTATGTCATATCCTCACGAATGCCATGTATTACTTCGCATACGCTCAATTATATCGTCGTGCCAAGATATATTATCTCCCAGGTTCTCCTTCAGTTCGCATATGGGATTTTACATTTTTTCAACATCACTCTAAGTCGTGGGAAATATATTTGTTGCTCTCCCATCCGATCTCGCATGGGTTTTTGTTTGTGGCCTCAAGTTCTGGTTCTTTGGTATCCTCAACCACCGTCAAAAATGAAATCCTCCATCTGGTATGTCGTGTGTGCACACATGGAAGCTTCATCGTAGCCATTAAAAAAATTTGGAGGATTGGTATCTTGCACATTCAGAATTTTGTGAAGCAATTGGTTCTTTCATTGTCATCTATGGTATCCTAATCAAATACCCCATCGGAATTGCATCTGATTCTCTTCAACCACTCTCAACTCACAATTCTTCGTGTGGTGATGCATTCATCCTCGTTGTCACTGCTCCAACTATGAGATGGAAACCGTGAAAGGGAAATTGTGATTACAACATTAAGATCTAGCAGCCTTGCACGAATCCAACGCCTAGATGGAGAAAACATTCCAAGACAAAGAAGAAAAAAGGGATAAGGAGTTAGCAATTGGCTTGAGGAAAGTCAGCAAACACTCTGAGAAAATTCATGCCCTCAGCAAGGAAATTCATGGGACACATCCAAGAAATAATTTTCCACAAAAAATGGTACCTTCTATGGGTTCTCAAGCCTCCTATGAATCCAATCACCATCTGCAACATTGGCCAGAATATAGAAAGAATGAAGATCCTCAAGCAGTGGTGTACACAGTTATCAGGCTTAATTAACTTAAGTCTAATGCAATGTAAATCTGATTATTTGTTAAAATCCTATGTCCAAATTTACTCGAGGAAGTATGAAATCTTTTTTGTAGCTAATGTAGCAGTTATAGAGCAACTAAGGTTGTTTATCTCTTTTGATATGTTGGAAGTTTCTATACGGCGTGGAATATTTTTTAATATCGGGTTGATTTAACATAATTGCAGCCCTATCTTATAATACAATCTTACCCACTTTTGTTAAAAAGAAAACATAGTTAGCTACTAGATGAGAACCCTCTAGAGTTCTCATTTTTTAAAAGCTTACATTTAGTTGTTGGGTTTGCTCTCGTTTTAAAAAGTGGTATTACCATAGCACCTTTTTTGGGGGCGGTTAAAATTATCACCTTTTGCAATCTTGGCCTTAACAACCTCGGAATATCACCAACAAAAACCTTAAAATCAACCACTAAATCAAAAAGTGACACCAACAATAACACCCCTTTTTTTACGAGGTCAAAATTACAACTTCTTTGAAACCATGGCCTTAACAACCAGTATCGTTGCTAGAAAAAACCTTAAAATCATCCCCCAAATTGAAAAGTGGTGCCAACAATAACACCCCCCACTTTTGTAAAGGTCAAAATTACAACTTTTTTGAAACCATGGCATTGACCACTAGTATCCTTGCAACCAAAATCTTAAAATCAACCCCCAAATCGAACAAAGGTGCTACTAGTATCAGCTCACCCTTTTCTTGGGGGCCTAAA
>JZKD02S2434546.1:168648-199497 GCA_000966675.3 Picea glauca
CGAAAAAAAAAAAAGTGGGAGAAAAATAGTCTTTTTAAAATACTTCTAAAATTGGGGCGGCATGTGTGAGGAGGAGACTCTTTGCTCCTGGAGGAATTCAAGTGGGTGCTTATGCATGGGGACTAGGAATCACTAAATATAACATTACAGAGGCATGTGCTCTTTTTGAGGGATTGAGAATGGCCAAAGAGAACATGATCTCCCAGATTACAGCATTTGGAGACTCTGTTTTAATAGTCAAAGCAATTATTACAAGAAAGATAGTGGAAAATAATATGTTAAGAGGTGTTCTCCATCGCATCACCAACCTCGGTCAAAGCTTTGATGAGTTCAGAATTTTCCACATTAAGAAAGGTCTAAACCAAGTAGTCGATCACTGGGCCAAGATGGGAACAAGTTTGAAACAAGGGGAAATATTTTGGAATGATGTTAGCAGATATGTTCCCATCCCATAACGCATTAAATAATTGATGTCCTTCTACCAATCTCACATTCCAAGACCGCTCCCATTAGGTGAGGATTAATTGCATTCAGGAGAACATTCAAGTAAAGTTTCCCTTGTTTTTTCTAGAGAATTCTTGGCCCGAGTAAAGAAATCTGAGCTCGAGGTATGGCAAGGGACAAATCCAGATCAAATAGTTCAGACCTGGTTTGTTTCAAAGTTATGGGATGGTCAATTGTGGACCCTCTCCTCAGTTAAGCTTCAACTGTGGCGTCTCTTGGGATCCTTGCTCATCTCTCCGGGGTTTCTGCAAGCAAACACTAGGTTCATCCCTCACTCTAATAATTCTTGTAAAAGCACTATGTTTCCTTTAAGCAATTGCCACATTAGAATCTGGTGCTTATTTTCCTATGGTACAAGAGAGCTTTGCTTCATTGTACACTGCATCTACAGGACTCGAACCCATAGGAATGATATGGAACCCAATATTAGTGACCTCAAGAAAATTCTAAGGTGTCAGGAAGAGTTAGCTTGGGCTAATAATGAGGTGATTTAGAAGTTAAATCTTAACTACAAGGGTCTTAAGGAAGAAATGGTTGGATCCAGTCACCAGATAGAAGAAAATTTCAATATCATTAAGATAATATTCACTGCCTTCACACGTAGATTGAACAAAATAGAAGTCATGCTACATCATTTGAAAGCTCAACCCCAATACCCAACTCACGATGGATGGCTCTCTCCTCTTGGGACGGCCGATGGAAATACTCCAGAGAATATTGAGCACAACAGAACCTCTAATAATGAGGAGGATAGACCCACTTTCCCTCCAAGGGACCATGAAACTCATAATCCTACCTCAAAAACCTAGTTCATGTTTTTTACAGTATTTTGGTGCCTTGGGCAATTTTGCAAAAATGTAATCAATTTCGAAGAGCACAGTAAGGGGCTCATCTATGTAAGAAACATGTAATCTCGGTTATAGTTACAAATTCATGTTGGTTATGCGCTCTCTCTTATAGACCGCATGTTGATTCCTACTTTGGCACGGGATTTTAATACAAATCTAGTTCAATTGCAGTTAAAAATACTTCTAAAATTAAAAAGCATATAATCTATTTTTTATTTTTATTTTAAAACTCCCTTGCCCTTTTTTTAATTTTAATCTTATTTTTTTTGTTTGTCATAAATTTTCATCACTTGCGGGGCTAGCATTTCAATCGTTGTCTGAGAAACCACAACCCAGGGGCATATAAACCGTCAAAATCACCCAGAGATCGCACCCGACCTAGGATGCACCAACCCTTAACATGGATGGATTTTTGGGTGTCTCATCCTGAGTAAACATACCTTAAGGGTATTGAACTCAGGTCGCCTAGCAAACGAAACCCACACCTTAACCAGTTGAGCTAGCAAAAAATAACCTTTTTAATTTTTATCTTTATAAAAAATCTGGATAAAAAAATAAATAAATAAATAACATTTTAAAGAAATGTCATTAAAATATTTTTTATAAAAAACTTAGGAAAATAAAATAAAATCTTTTTAATTCATAAAAAGAAACTATAAAGAAAAATTAAATAAATAAATAATAAAAAAACAAGAATTAAAATGAATTAAAAAATAGAAAAGAAAAATTAAAATTAAATTTAAAAGAGGCATTTTGGTGGGTGGGGCAATTCTTGTAATCCCCCTCCACCATTATATATACATTCCAAGGAAAAATTGATTAATTTTATTAAAGACAATAAAATTACATGAGTTGAATACCATAAGTGGTATTTTAGGATATCATGTTGGGTCAAAAAAGTATGGACCAAAGGTTTATACATCAAAGAAAACTGGTTAATTTTGATGATCAGGTCATTCGAAGCATGATCTAAAGGTTTATAAGAATATATCATAACTAGGGTATAAAAAATCACCCCTTAAGCAATTTTTTACAAGAAGAACTTGCCATGTACTCAACAACAACTTTCTAAACATTTATATAGAAATCCAATCCTGAAGCATTCAAAGGAAAATTCTAAAACCATCTTTGAGGTGATGTATTTTGCTAAATCATCACTAAATACTGAGAGAATGTTAAATCCATGACTCATGAGAGTAGGAAGTAATTTGTCCCTAGAGGGAATCATTGATTTCCCAGGTTCCTTATTACATCTTGAGGCTATGTTTGGAGAGTCTATTCGCTTCCAATTTGTTTTCCCTATAGATATTGTAACATCCCCAATTTTAATTCCCGCAAATTATAATGTAAATGTCCAACTATAATTTAGGCTGGTGAGATGATATGTTGGGGGAAAAGAGGTTGTATTGATTAATATGGCCTGGGTCCAAACTATGTAAATGGTACATTGAAATGATTAATAAAAACAATAATTGTTGGTTGTGATACAAGAGGAACTTTGATGATGGGGGGGCTATGATTCCATGAGAGAAGGGGCTAAAGGGGGTTTATTCATGGGTTTTAAATCTCAAACATTTTCCCTAAGTTTTATTGTTGAGTGAACCTTGTATTTTGTTGTTGAGTATTCCCAAATTCAATCATTAAATTCATGTAATATGTTGGGTGAGGAAGTCATCCCACGCAGTTATTACAGTATGGGTTGAGTACAATCATCTTTGGGGAGAGTGAGACTCAAACAAGCAAGGGAGAAGAAGGAAATTCGTATGGGAAAGAGGGACAGTTCTTACATGTATATTTTGGGCAACAAGAGGGGAGTTGAGTGTTGGAAAAGAGCACTAGCCATGTTGATCTTGAGGACAACCATTATTGCATTGTGTTTATGATGAAATTCAAGTCTGTGTGCCTGTAAAAATGGGTTGTAATCATCTAGTGCGTTCCTGTTGAGGAAGTGTCTCAAGAGCCTTGTGAGGGTTGTTCTAAGCACTCCTAGAATAATTGAGAGTTCTTAGAATCCCTAGTTGAGAGATTCTTATCCAACTGGGTGCAATGGAAGCCTTGATAAATTAATGGTATGTCCTTATGGACTAAGAGCAGTGAAGGGGGTACATTCCTTGGGTTCTGTAGGTTGTGGGGAAGAGAGTTGGTGGATTGGAATTGTTGTGGGAGTAGGACTTGGGTTTTGGATCATTGAGTGTGGAGAGTGGACATCCAAGAGGGCCAAACCTCCTTGCATAATCATAGCCTCAGCTCGGGGGTGGTCTATTGTTGAGATTTGTAACAACAATGCCTATGGATGGGAGGAACATCCTTTGTACACAACCAGTTGGTTAAATTTGCAAACAGATAAGTTTCTATTGTTTTTACTATGATTATTCCATTCTATGAATTCTAACTTGAATCATGTTATGTTTGTTGAGTATGCATGCATTCCTGGTTTTTATAATTCTATTAGTTGCATGAGCAAATCAACACATTGTTTTGTTGTGATTTTATGGGCCTGCTGCCCCTTGGTTTATTTTATATGTATGGGGAATTTTAATTTTTTGTTTCATCATGCGGGTACGTTACAGACATGAGAAAAACTAATGTGAGAAAATGAAGCTTGGAGTTTCTTGATATCAAATAACAATGTCTAGAGAATGAAGTTCCTTAACATAGCTTGACCCTTTAACCATTTTATCACTAGGAGAGAGTCTCTAAGGACTTGGATTTGTGTGATTCACTTTCCATGGTTAGGATTAAAACCAACTTGAGAGTTGTGACTTCACTATGGTTATTAGTGTCTTGTCTTGTTCCTACTTTGAAGCTAATGAAATGGTTTTGAGAGAGGAAAAGAAGAACCCCTGCTCCTCCTTTGGGTGGGTCTCCTTGAGATGATCTATCAAAGAAGGCCCAAGGGATTTGGACATTGATATTTGTGACAATGCTCTGAACCCACTAAGGGGCAGAGGAAAACTAAGGGAAGGAACTTAGTATGTTGAGGATTTGGGAGGCACAGTGAAATGGTAAAGTGTCCTTTGGATGGGTCTCCTTGAGATGCTCTATCGAAGAAGGCCCAAGGGATTTGGACGTTGATATTTGTGACAATTCTTTGAACCCACTCAGGGGCGGAGGAAAACTAAGGGGAGGAACTTAATATGTTGAGTCTTTGGGAAGCACAATGAAATGGAAAAGTATCGTTGTACTTGAATTTTTTTTCATTTCTTGCTAGCCAAATTCCCTAGGGTAAGGTTAAGGGTAGGGCCTTGAAATATTTTGTGTCCTTGTCTTTGTGCCATATTTTTAATGTTTCTTCGATTGTGTCCCTTTTCCATTTGGATTTTGTTCCTATAATACCTTCAACTTCCTTCCATACCTACTAAGTGAAGGGACAAAAGTGGATGAGGTGAGCATTTGTTTCCAAATTTGATTTTCATAAGTAACATCTTCCAGGGCCCTGGTAGCTTAGTTTTTGAAGCAGAACCCAAGTTAGTTCTATATTATTTAAAAGGAGCCACATAAATATTTTTGGATTTTGTTGGGCATTGTGTTTCTAAAGTCATTTCCACCACCATATTGGAGGATAGTCGAATCCTTCCATGGCTAGCATTTTATATCCAATTCTAGGCATGTATCTCCCTCTGGGGTTCATGAACCATACGAGTTCATCCTCCCCTTCGCTAATAAAAGTATTACATTTCCTTAGTATTTTGATGTAGGAATTCCATATCTCTATGTAATCATCACTAAGATTCATATCTCTCCAAGTTAGCCATTGTTGATGCCTAGACTATAATGCTTGGTCTATTGCAATATGTCAAAGAGAATGATATCCTTTCGATATGAGATCGTGGATGAGAGGTGCAAGCATATTTTGATTGTTTTCCCTTCCAATCCAAGGGACAAGGCCGAGAAGGACCTTGTCCCCTTTTCTGACCTTCTAAAATCGTAATTTCCAATGATTGGGAATGCTTCGGCTATGGCTTTGCAAATAATGGAGGATTTCATTGTTTTTTTGTTCAGGATCTAGATCCAGTATTCAATTGATATGGGGCTGAGATATTTGTCTTTCATATTTTGTCCCAATAGGCCTTGACCCTAGACTAGCCAATATACATTCTTGGTTTCTAAGGCTATGGTAACGTGAAAGAGGTTTTTTAGTCTCCAACCCCCTAGACTCCTTCGGATGGTTAATTTCCTCCAAGAGGCTAGAGTTATTCATTTATTCTCCCTATCCCCTGACCAAATGAAGTGATAGTAGAGCTAGTGAACTGTATCAAGTATCCCTTTCAGAATCTAAGCCATAGAAATCTAGTAAACTAGGATGGCATCTAGGACTAATTTAACTAGAACCAAATGGCCCATGTGAGATATCCATCTATTGCACGAGTTATTAATTCTTTTTATTTTGTCTTGGAAAGGATCCAAATCCAAACCTTTTTAAGGTGAATATTTTCCTTGAGATGGAACCCAAAGTACTTTAAACCAAACTTGAATGGAGAGGACTTGAAGGGGAATATTTGATTTATATAGAGCTTCTCGGGCTTGAATAGGCCCCAAAAAATATCCAAATATTTTGAAAATTTTATTTCCATACATGTGGATTTAAAAAAGAGGTATATAAGTTCCTTTAGTTTGTCCACCATGCACTTTGATCAATCACATAAAATAAGTATGTCATCAATGAAAAGTAAATGTGAAACAGTGAAAGAATTTCCAATTAATATACTTTGAATGAACCATTTATTGATGCAACTATGAGCACCCTACTTAACCATTATGCTACTATGAGGAAGAGAAGGGCAGGGAGTGGGAAACCCTACCTAATACCCCACCCAAATTTTGAGAAGGGTGAAATTAATCTAGTGATTAGCACTGCAAAAGTTACTGAGATGATGCAAGCCATAGCTTGTGCCACAAAGTGTAAGCTAAAGCCTAGGTGGATGAGAATGGGGCATAGGAAGAGCCAACTAACATGATCAAAATCCTTAGAGAGGTCAACTTTGGAAATCATGGATCTTATATTTTTTGTTTTTACGGAGTGTGATCCTTCTTGAGAAACACCAACAACTTCATGAATTTGGCACCCTTCAAGAAAACCAAACTGCTTCAGAGAGACCTACTTTGAAAGAGTTTCCTTCAATTTGCAAGAAATTATTTTAGATATGTTCTTGTAGAAGATATTGCAGAGAGAGATTGGGTGGAAACTCTCAAATTTGGTTGGATTTTCTTTCTTCGAAATGAGAGTGATGAAGGTAGTGTTGAAGGTTGTTATAATATTTCTAGAGAGATGAGAGGATTCCACCACCCTACGTAAGTCCTCCTCTATGAACTTGTAAGAGTTGAGAAATAATTTTATGGGTAGATCATCAAGCCCATGGCTCTTTTATTTATATAAATAGTGTAGGGTTATGAGCAATTCTTCCTTTCCCACCCCTACCATTAGAAATTGATTGTCTTCTATGTCTACGAATCTGGGGAAGAAATTGGAGAGCAGAAGGATGGTGTCTATTGTGGCTCAAGTATCCTCTTTAAAGAGGGTTCAGAAATCATTGACCCCTTTCGATGCTATGTCAGAGAAATTTTCTACTTAGGATCCTTCCCCTCTATCAATTTTCTAGATTAAGTTGGTGTTTTTTTCGACATATTACAAAATGGTGGAAAAAAATTGTGTTGTTGTCCCTTGCCTCAAGATAGATCACCTTGATTTTTAATCTCCACTCCTTTTATTTTTCCAAAATCATTTTTCTTCTCTTCTTTTCCAATTGGAAAAGCTCCTCCTTCTATGCAATTGTTAAATACCCAAAACCATCCGAAGAGAATATGTTTCTTAAGGATTCTTCAACCTCCAAAATGACTCTTTCATCCCCGTCTCACTTTTCCTTTGACCATTGGATCACCAAGGACTTAGCATTTGTCATGTTCAAAATAAATTGCATAGCTACATATTTGCTTAAAGAGTGAATGTAGGGGATTCAGACGTTTTTCAACAATTGAATGAAACATTCCTCCTTGAGCCATTTAGGGTTTAATTTAAAAGAGATGGGATGCTTGTATTTCATAGGGATCACTTCTAGTGGAACTATAAAATGGTTAGAATCTCCTCCATATGAAACTCATTAATGGAATCTAAGGGTTTCTTCCAAGAAACCTTTTGATGTTAGTAATCGATCAAGACATTTTTCTATTCGGCACTCCCTAGTTATTTTAATTGTCCATGTGGGGGTGAGTTTGGTTCGATCTATATCCAGGAGGTTGACTTTCTCTACACTCCTAACAAGAGAATCAGATAGACATTCCACTTGGGTCACTAGATCCAAAACCTTAGAAGCACCAAGAGTGAAATTTAAATCATTGCCTAGAATGACCTACCCTTTCCCAAGCCACGAATAGGAGAAGAGGTGGTCCAAATATTCCAAGTGATTTGAGTATGGGTTTTTTATGTCTTGTAAGTTAAATTATTTTCCCAAATTATGAGAATGAAGGGAGACCCCAAACCCTTAATAAAAAGCCTAAGAATTAGCAAGAAAAAAAATGTTGGTCTTCCATCCAATGACTAGCCCTCCTAAGTGACCTAAAACATCCATGAAACTGAAGTCCCATCCTTTTAATATTTTTTAGAGCTCTTGGATAATTTTGTCCCATTCTATCATAATCTCTTGCAAAAGAAGTATCGAGGGGTTATGAGTGTCTATGAGCCTCATGAGGGCCAATTTCCTAGAGGTATTGGCCAACCCTCTGCAATTTAGGGTTAAGAAAATCATTTTGAGATTGTCTTAGGGGAAAATTCTATAAGGTCCCTTATTAAATATCATGTTTTCTTGTTTTCACTTCTATTTGGCTTGCTTTTGTGTAATGGAGATGTAATATTTATTTCCTCTCTACCCAGCCTTAGGGATTTTTTCTTCCGAGTTTCTAAAACCACCTTTATAACTTCCTTCGGATGTACCAAAAACTTTGTTACACGGTCTAAGATTATATTTTGAAATCTTAGAGGAAAGGGAACCTGCTTTGGTATCTTGTTCAGAGAGGTTGGTTGAGGGAGAAGGGTCACGGTCGCAAGTTTCCAAAGGTTTAGCTGGAAAATATTCAAATCCTTACAATGGGATGAGAGAAGAAGGTTGGGGGATCGAGAACCCTGAGAGACTGGAAAGAAAGTCCCCTTGTATAATTCTATGTCCCTACTCTAATCCTCCTTCCTAGGTTTTGAATTGTATTGAAGGAGAAGATATATTACCCTGTTCTAGTGAGCTATTTTGAGGAGGTTGTTTTCTGGGGTTGTCCTACTAATCAGTCCCTAGAATTCCTACTCGGTGGCCTGATTCTGGAGGATCTCCCATTTGAGAGGTTTGCATAGAAGAGATAGGACCTTTTTTCTGTGTCATAGGTGTGTGCTCTTTGAAAGGAGACTGGGACTTTTGCACCCATGCCTTTCTAGAGAGATGAAGAACACAATCCATAACTAGATTCCCATATTCATGACACCTTCCACACTTGAAAGGAATTCCTTCATAATCAAGAGTATGATGAAATAAAGTGGAACCTTTCCTAATAGTGATAGAATATGCCAATCCTATCAATTCCTGCTAGCACATATGGTTAAGGCGTGGGTTTTGTTTGCTAGGTGACCCAATTTAAATACCCGTACGATGTGTTTAGTTGGGAGGAGGCACCCAAAAATCCATCCATATTAAGGGTTGGTGCTTCCTAGGCCAGGTGTAATCCCCGGGTGGTTTTGATGGCTTAGATTCCCCTGGGTTGTGGTTTCTTAGCCAAAGTTTGAAATGTTGGCCCCACAAGTGACGATAATTTATAACAAACAAAAAAATAATATTCCAATCCTTTGGTTAGGTCAATACCTACAAGGATTCTTGCCATCCCCATGTACCATGTGTCCCAAATGAATTATCTACTTCATAATAAAGGCCCAAGGAATCATCGATTTACTTAAAAACATCATTGGACCAGAGAATAAAAGGGAGGCCTATCATTCTAACCCAGACAGAGGTAAAATCAATTTGTGGTTATCTTGCATTGAAGTCTAAGTGTCATTATTTAAGAAAAAGAGGATGAGAGCCCCATTTCTAGCAAATTTATAATAGGTTGTCCACTTATTTAAAGGCACAAAAAAAACAAGCTAGTCATCCTTTAACCAGGACCATACTTCTTGGAACGTAACCAAAAACAACACTAAAATTCTTCCTAGTCCAAATTTTGAGGGAGGTTTCTCCCATCCTACAACTCAGGAATCTTCCAACTAGAGAATATTTTTCAAACTCCGGGATTTTTTTTAACTTCACACTATTCCCTAGGAGCACATTGATAGCTTCATATTTTTTTCTTGGTGCACATATTTATTTTGAGAGTGTTCCCTATTCCTCCATGTCCTATACTTCTTACTACAAGAGCTCTAGAATCAAAGAGGGGTAATCTACTCATAAGATCATTTGTGAGAAAATCCCCAATAGAATTGTACCCATGTGAGCCCAGAAAGCCATCTTTGTATTCCCTCACTCTAAACCCTCATGTCATCATGCCAATTTGTTGTCTTTTGTCACAATCCCACTATAAATTACATAGAAATGTTAGTCTAGATAGTGGCTAGTATTAGTAGTGGAAACAATCCCTTAGGAGACGTTTCTATCTACCCATTGTTCTGTTGATGGACATCACATGAGGATACAAAATTGTGGATGTATTTTTCATGTCTTCCCAAAAGAAAGAGATTTTATTGTGTTCATATTTTTTGTGAAATCCAGAGTGGGATCTACAGTAGGAGATGAATGCAACTCCTCTAACACCCTATGTTTCAACTTTGAATTATGTACCATAGAAATATTCCCTCCATACACCAAGCTATCTTGCTACCAAGTGTATCCCTTAGGTGGATTTGGGTCCTCTTGAAACCTGTGGATGAGTTGAACCAAAGAGTCATTGGTCCTCCATGCTTGTGGGATTTAGTGAGCCAATTGGGCATGGCTAAGGATAAGGCTAGTAGAGAACCTTTCTCCTCATATTTCTGAGACAATGCATCTTCTACCACATTCTCTTTTCCTTTGTTATATATGATCTCATGACCATACCCATGCATCTTACTAACTTATTTTTGTTCCTCTAATGATGACAACCTTTGTTCTAGAAAATACTTTAAGCTATTACGATATATATTTATTTGGAAATGTCTCCCAATGAGATATGGTTTCCAAGTATCGACAACATCAAGGATGGCCATTATTGTTGATGTTTGGACAACATCAGGAAGACATTCTCCTAAATTAATAATTAATAATATAATTATTGATTATTGTATTGTAACCTTAAGAGGGGTGTTGGAGTCTAATGATACAATAGAATATATAATATTATCTCATATAGAAAAATCAACATGGTTTCAGAGCAAGATTGGCCTTGACTCCCTCGCGGGAGGGTCCACGGAAATAGAAGCATGTGAGAATTAGGTGAGAGTAGATTGGTTGAATGTGGATTGTTGCTAAGTATGCATTAGTATGAGTTATTTGTTTTCCACCATCTTCATTGATGTCTCAAGCCTAGAAACACTCGATTGAATAAACCAACGAGAATCAAATATGTCGACATCTGAGAGAATCCCACTACGAGTACAAATGCAAAAATCATGAAGAAAGCATGACGGGCTGACATTTCTCGTGTTGGCTCCATCCTTCCTTCCCAAGATAAAACTATCTCTGTAATTTTGACATTTACCTCGCCATTCGAGGAGTCCCCATTGATAAACGCGGGGTCATCCCTCTACAATCCTCTCAGCTTGTGGTCGAGCATGTACCAATCACCCATCATGAATGCTCTGTGGCACGCGAGGTACAACATATTGGAAAGTTTGTTGGATATGTATGTGGATGTGCCTCCACAAATCCAATTGATTTCCAAAACATGCATCCAAAACAACACCAACATACTCTACAAGTTCTCCAGTGATTACATATTGCGAGAGCAGTGTAGGGATCTGTGAAACGAGGTTAGGATCAGGAAGCTCTTGGAGAGTTTAGATGCACTAGAAAATCTTATCTATAATAAACATGTTTGTGTGTTCTTTGTTGGTAATTGGAAGTTCAACTATGATAAAGAAAAGAATGAGAGCTATAAAGGTGGAGCGATTAGTAGTGGAAAAGCCTGGAGAAGCATACCCACATGACTGAAAAAGTTGATCCTAGAAATATTTGTCTTATCGATTAGCTTGAAGTGTCGATCATCCTTGAACAAGATGGTGATGCCCCGGGACCGTGTGAAGATATTTGTTGAATTGATTATGGCGGTGGCATGTGAGTAGGGTATGATATTTTCCATTAGGGTTGAGGGCACAACCATCAGTTCTGGCGTTATTCAATCTATCATCTCATATAGAAAAATCAACAATTATCTCATCTAAAATGGATAATTTGTATCTTTTTCATCTATTTTGGTACTTTCTAGGTGGAAAATTAGAGTTATTGGCTTTATGACCCATTTTAGTGGCAAGTCCCGCTTTGGTGATTTGGGGTCCAAAAACTTCTAGATCTTATTTGAGGCATCAAATAGAATTTTTTGTTGCCAAAATTTCACAAATAAATTTATTGACTCTCAAAAATGTTCTACACATCAATAACTTTCCAATGGAGTGAAGATCACCTCAATTGGATTTTGTATTAGGAAGTTATACCTTATGAAAGTAGACCTATCTTGTTGACCACCATGATACCAAGTGGATGCCATGTTAGATTTCATGACTCACACATATGGAGTTAGTCGTGTGAAGTTAGTCATGTGCAGAGTTAGGCATCCTTTAACTAGGACCATACTTCTTGGAATGTAACCAAAAACAACATCGAAATTCTCCCTAGTCCAAATTTTGAGGGAGGTTGGTCCCAACCTGCAGCTAGGGCATCTTCCAACTAGAGAAGATTTTTCAAAATCCGGAATTTTTTTTAACTTCATATTATCCCTTAGGAGCAAATTTATAGTTTCATATTTTTTCTTGATGCACTTCTTTCTTTTGTGAGTGTTCCCTAGACCTCCATGTCCTATACTTATTTCTACGAGAGCTCTAGAATTAGAGAAGGGTAGACTACTCATAAGATAATTTGTGATAAAATCTCCAATATAACTATACCCCTATGAGTCCAAAAAACCATGTTTGTAGTCCCTCACTCTAAACCCTATTCTCATCATGTCAATGGGGATTTCTCCCTCAGTAACTAAACTAATAGGATCTTTCCTTTGGGATGGAAATAAAAATCCTTCTTGTTTTGAGAAAATAGATTGTAATTCCTCATCCCATAGGTGCCTCTCTGGATCATGGAATGAAGCTTACTTGTGCAAGTAAGGGGTTCAAAAGGGTGTCAAGGTGGTTGTCACCACCAATACATGGGAACGATCATATGTTCCAAGGTTAAAATTTATACTTGGCATCACTCCTAACAAGATCCTAGTGTTAACCAAAACAACTTCTAAAGGTAGCTAATGGGAGGGGGTGTCAGTGGTTCTAGCGTGAACTAAATGACCTTTGGGTTAGATCACATCTGTTGATGGCCCAAAGGGTAATCTGAATATTTTTTGAGTTCATCTTCCATATGAACTAACATGAGAAAACAATGGTGGATGTGTCCTCCATGAGCCTACAGGATGAAAACCCTAGGTTCTGAGGAAACCTTAGGTGGCATGGTTCTTCATCACTATAGATTTTATGAGATACCTACACAGAAGATATAGCTAACAATGAAACATACATAACTTTCAAATTGTGTGAAGAGAAGAAAAAACAAATAGAGGTAAAAATGAAAGAACTTCTATTAACCGAATGAGAGAAATGATAAAATACAAGTGATGTATTTTTTATCACAAAACTAACTCACCACATTGGTCAACTAATGTGAACTAGGAGTGTTCTAGAGAGATCTGACATACATTGGCAGTCGTTGCAGTCCACTGCCACCTAGTCCTAGTTAATTGGCCATGTGGTCGTCGGTTAACTAGCCAAATGAGAGTGAAACAAGGAGGAGATCACTCACACATGTGGAATGTGCCTTACTGGTGATGCTCCCAATGCAAGTGTGAATTATTGGTGATGATCACGATGTTAGCATGCAACACTTGATGATAAAATCAAACTTGGCATGCAACACTTCACTCAACTAGTCGAACAAAATGGTAACTTAGAGTTGACTGGAGGGTATGTGGCACCCTTGTCTAGGGGAGAATATTATCAATGAGGAGAGAATATATAATATTAAGGGACCCTCAACATAACCAAATAAACTTAGGAAAATAAAAGAAAAATAAAATCCTAGGTGTGTGTAATATATCCAACACCCCCCATGAACACTACTAGGGAATATACATAATGAATGGGTCCTAGAAACAGAGGCCATGTTAGGTATACATGAACAGTTTAACTAATGAACACTTAAATAAAGTGAGGAAAGAGGTAAACCTAATGGGAACCCCCCCCCCACCTCAAAACACAATGTATCAAAAGAAGAGAAAGACAGTTGTTAGGCAACTTTGTCCTTCACTCCAAGACAATCACGCAGAGAGTTAAGCTTCTGCTCAGTGAAAGTCTTGGTGAAGATGTCAGCAGTTTGTTTAGAGGAAGGAAAAAATTGCAGGTCGATGATCATCTCGTGGACTATATATATGATGTAATGCATATGGATCTCGATATGCTTTATCAACTGTCGCACTAGGTCTCTCAAAAACTTGTGAGTACTATGGTTGTCACACCAAATTACAGTTGGTCTGTGGAACTAGATGCCCAACTCTGTAAGGATGTTTTGTAGCCAAAATGCATGGATGGTAATTTTAACTACTCCTATGTACTTGGCCTCGACTGAAGATAGAGAAATAACAGATTGCTTCTTGCTCGACCAACAGATAGGCCCTAAACCCAAAATGAGAGTGTATCTAGATGTGGACTGGCGATCAGTGCCATTTCCATCCAAGTCAGAATCGGTGAAGCCTATAAGATCCAAATTGCAACCTGCTACATAGTGGATCCCATAACTAAAGGTGCCCTAAACATATTTGAGGATGTTCTTGGTAGCCTTCTAATGTAACTCATGTGGCTCTTGCATGTACCTGGAGACTACCCCTACTGCATATGATAGATATTTTCGGGTGTGGGTGAGATATAAAAGGATCCCCAAAAGCTATCGATAAAAGGCATTATCCACCATTGGTGTATCCTAACCATCCTCAATTCTAACCCCAAATAAGAAATGTGTAGGTGCAGACTTGCAGTCTGTCAAGTGGAATATCTCCATGAGATCATGTGCATACTTAGCTTGAGATATCTTGATGCTTGAAGCATTCTAGATGATCTCGAGACCAAGAAAGAAATGGAGTGTACCCATGCCCATCATATAAAACCTATCATGAAGAATTCCCTTGACCGGGGCAATCACTAAAATCGAGTTGTCGGTGATCAAAAGATCATCCACGTATAGGACTAGGATCATAAGTGAGTTAGTGGTCCTCAACATGTAGACATTTGGATCGGATTTTCATTTGAAAAAATTATTGGAGAGAGAAAGAAAGAGTCCATATTTGCATACCATGCTCTAGAAACCTGCTTGAGGCCATAGAGAAAATTTTTGAGTTAGCACACTAAAGATGAATTATGTATGAATCCATGTGGTTTCTCCATATAAATATCCTCTAAGAGATCCATGTGAAGAAAATCATTATTCATGTCCATCTAATCTACTTTCCATCCCCCGGTTGCTCCAATGGAAAGGGCCAACCTGATAGAATCCAACTTTTCTACTGGAGAAAAAGTATCATCATAGTCAATCCCATGTATCTGTTGAAATCCCTCAACGGCTAGTCTTGTTTTATGTCTGCTCACATGTCCTTTCACTTCCCTTCTAATCATGTAGACCCATTTTCATCTAACAAGCTTCATTTCTGAAGGAAGTGGAACCAAATCCAAAGTCTCATTCTCGAGGAGAGAGTTGTACTCCTCCTACATGGCTACTTCCCAGAAGAGGTTCCCTACAGCCTCTTTGTAGGTCTGCAGGTCTGAAGACTGAACCATATAACAATGCAGAGGCATTGTGGCTTTAGTGGAAGTGAATACATGAGGAGGATACTCATACTGAGATATGGTCCTCCTCGGATCCGTTCAATCCCCAATAATGTATCATGCATCCTGAAGTGTGGATTGTGCCCACTTGGGCATATGTTATGGTTCCTCATCTACATGTACTAAATTTGCGTCTAAATGCTCTGATTGTGCATTTGAATGCTCTGGATCCTCCAAATTTGTATTGAAACTCATATCTGAAGTGGACTCTGAATGTGCAAACTCATCATCTTGAACTGGTGGAAGGACAAAAGTATCTGCATGCGGCTCCTATGGATCATGCGAGAGACTTTCCTCAAACTGAACACTACGCTCAATGATGAGTTGGTCTATAGAGGGATCAATAAGTTTGTATCCTTTCATAGAGTTTGGGTATCCAACAAAAATACATGGTTGGCTATGTGGATCTAATGCTTTCCTATTCTTATAGGGAATGTGGGACCATGCTCATGATCTAAAGATATGGAAGTGGGTAACTTCTTATTTGTTGTCTCTCCAAGCCTTGAAAAGAGTCCATTCCTAGACATATCTATGAGGGAATATGTTATGGATGTAGTTGGAATAGTTAAGTGACTCGGCCCAAAACATTTGAGGAAGTGACCTTGCATGCAGCATGCAAGAGGCCATCTCCTTGAGAGCTATGTTATTCCTCTCAGCAACCCCATTTTGTTGCGGAGTATATGGTATTGTGTGTTGCAACTGTATCCTGACCTCAAGACAAAGATTCTAAACATCTCTGTTGACATACTCCCCGCCATTATTTGTACAAAGGGATTTAATCTTTCTCCCTGATTGAGTCTCAACAAGTGCCTTGAACTCTTTTAGGTGCTCAAATACCTCTAACTTATGTCTGAGAAAAAATACCCAAGTATAACGTGAACAATCATCCAAAATTATAAGCATGTACCTTGCCTTACTGATGGGTGGATGCGAGAATGGACCCATGAGATCACTATGAATCAGATCCAATGGAGAGGAGGCCTTGTGAGCCTTCCCTTTCTCTAACTTCTCTTAAGGATTCTTTCCAAGGACACATACTTCACAAACCCCTTCGGAAAATTGGATATTAGGTAACCTAGTGACTATCCCATTCTTGCTAAGTTGTTGCATGTACCTGAAGTTCAGGTGACCAAACCTCTCATGCCATAATCTACCACTGTCATCAGCATGCATAAGTAGTACATAAGAATCAGGTTCAATAAACTTAGTAAAAGTATATGAATGAAATTTATGATTTACCTCCCTGACAACAATTTTGGATTTATTTTGCATGTCAAAAATGGGCATGGAGTCTGGTGTGAACTCCACTCTTTTGTCTAAACTTGTGTGTGTAATCTGGCACACTGAGAGCATATTCACGAAAAAGTTGAGGAACATGGAGAACATTCTCAAAGCTTCCATGATCTAGTTCAACTCTTGCTTTTCCAGTGACCTCGACTGGAGAGTCATCCCCCATGAGGATAGGAGGCCACGTGCATGTAGTTTCAGAAGATGTAATATATTTTGTATGCATGCAAACTACAACAAAACAGGAAATCAGCGCCTAAAATAGCGTCGTAATTTAGTGTATTTCATTTCACGAATTAGACACCTTTTCCGGTGCAAAATTGGGCGCAATGTGGACTTTTTATAATTGTGCCCTATGTAGCACCAGGTTTAGAGTCGTGTTTAGTGTTGGGAATAGCACCATAAATAGCATCGGGATTAGCACCAGAAATAGCACTAGGTTTAGCATCTGGAATAGTGCCAGAATTAGCGTCGGGAATAGCACCAGGAATAGCGTCAGGTTTAGTGCCAAGTGTTTCATCAAGTTTTCCTTTTGATATGCCTCCCAATTTTGCTTCCATTTTGACTTCTGGTTTGGCTTCCAGTTTTACATCCAGTTTTGCTTCTGATATGGCTTCCTATTTTGCTTCTAGTTTGGCGCCAGGTGTTGCTTCCAGTTTTGCTTCTGATATTCCTTCCAATTTCGCTTCCATTTTGGCTTCTGGTTTGACTTCCAGTTTTACGTCCAATTTTGGTTCTGATATGACCTCCAATTTTGCTTCCAGTTTGGCTTTTGGTTTGGCTTCCATTTTTACATCTAGTTTTGCTTCTAGTTTTGCTTCTCGTTTTGCTTCCAATTTTGCTTCTGATGTGGATTCGAATTTTGCTTCCAATTTGGATTCCATTGTTGCTTCCTTTTTTTCTTCCAAAAATGCTTCTTGTTTTGCTTACAGCTATTAATTTAATATGTTTTACTTCAATTTAATTAGTTAAATACATCATGTCTCTTAAATAAGTTATATGATTATACATTAAGTCATATAAATGCATTTGAAATATTTTATAAGATAACATTTATAAATAATTTTTAGGGAAACGAACATCCATACAAATTAACAAAATCATTATACTTATTAAATATCAAACAAAATAGAATCTACAACATCGAGTATGTATAAAATAACAAGATAATTATTATAACATGATCATAATCTATAATTAAAGCAAGTTAGTCAAATATCTATAATTTAAGTGAATTTGACAACATCCATCATAAGCAGTGAATCAAAACCATCATACGTAATAAATATGCATCCAAAAATCATCAACCACTTTGAATATATAAAAATTGATGAGTCAATATTGATAAGATCATCATCATATATAACTAAAACAAGTGAAAGTCAAATATGCCAGTAGATCAATAACATCTGAAAATGATACATGTCCAATAGTCGACATAAGTCAAAATGATACATCATGTACAAATGATATAAATAAAAATTATAAATTATGTAAGACAAAATGATACAAGACAATATGATATGTCATGTCCAAATGATATAAGTCAAAATGATACAACTCAATAATATGGTACTAGAGGCCGTGAAAATGATACATATGATAGTAATCATGAAAAGAGGCATTATACCAATATATCAAAAATGATTCATGATGCATTCTATATTATCATGAATGTCACCGGTTGCTACCAGCAACTACCTCATCATCATCATCACCATCATGATCAGCATCATCATGATCATCATCGTCGTCATATGCTTCAACATTAGCATCGTTGTCATCTGTATCTGTGTCATAATGATGAGCATCATCTGTCATCTCAACATCAGACCTAATGTCATGATCTCGATCTATTTGATGAGGACGATCTAGTTCTTTTGCAAGATCCTTGTTCTGCAAAAAAAAAAAAACATTTAGAATGAAAAGTTATTATTTATTTCATGCAATAATTAATTTCTATGTTATATATCTAATATTACAACATATGAAATGAAACGATAATCATATTACATCATATCAAAGTGCACGTATGATAATAAAATTTCAAATAAGTTATAGCTAAGATGTCATTCTAATAATGTAAAACATTCAGCAATTCTAATAAATGTTAGTAAAGATCGTAAAAAAATACCATGCCTAGCCTTGCCATGCCTTTCCTTGAAAATCCATGCATTGCCTTGACATGTCTTTCCTTTCCTTGACATGTCATGTCTTGCCTTGCCTTGACATGCCATGCCTTGCCTTTCCTTGACATGTCATGTTGTTTCATGCATTGCCTTACCTTGACATGCCATACCCTACCTTGGCATGCCATGTCGTGCCTTTCCATGCATTGCCTTACCTTGGCATGCCATGCCTTGTCTTGACATGCCATGTCTTGCCTTGGCATTCCATGCCTTGTCTTGCCTTTCCATGCTTTTCCATGTGTTTTTGCACCTTTTTATGCCTTGCATTGCCATGCATTCCATTGCCTTTCTCTGCCATGCCTTGCCTTGACATGTCATTCCTTGACATGCCTTGCCATGCCTTGCCTTGACATGTCATGCCTTGCCTTGACATTCCTTGTCTTGCCTTGCCTTGCCTTGTCATGTCTTTCCTTGACATGTCATGCCTTGCCTTATCATTCCTTGTCTTGCCTTGCCTTTCCAAGTGCACCCTAACATGCCTTGTCTTGCCTTGACATGACTTTCCTTGACATTCCATGTATTTCCTTGGCATGTCTTGTCTTCACTTGAAATGTCATTGCATTGCCTTGACATGCCATGCCTTCACTTGATATGGATTTCCTTGCCTTGACATGCCATGCCTTGCCTTTCCTTGCCTTGACATGCCATGCCTATCCTTTCCATGCCTTTACTTTACAAGCCATGCCTTACCTTGACATGTCTTTCCTTCCCTTGACATGCCATGCTTTTCCATGAATTTTTGTGCCTTACCATGAATTTACTTGCAATGACTTGTCTTCCCATGCATTCCCTTGCCTTGCCTTGTCATGCCTTGCCTTGACATGCCATGTCTTTCCTTGACATTCCTTGCCTTGCCTTGCCTTGCCATGCCTTTCCCTGATATGTCTTGCCTTGCCTTGACATGCCTTTCCTTGGCATGCCTTTCCTTGCATTGACATGCCTTTCCTTGACACACCATGCCTTGCATTGACATGTCTTGCCTTGACATGTGATTCCTATCCTTGACATGTGATTCCTATCCTTGTCATGTCATGCATTTCCTTATCATTCTTTGCCTTGACATGTCTTGCCTTTCCTTAACATGTCTTTCCTTTCCTTGACATGACATGTGCCTTGCCTTGCCTCGACATGCCATGCCTTACCTTTCCATGCTTTGCCTTGACATGCCTTGCCTTGACATACCATGCCTTGCATTGACATGTCTTGCCTTGACATGTGATTCCTAGCCTTGGCATGTCATGCATTTCCTTATCATTCCTTGCTTTGGCATGTCTTTCCTTGACATGTCTTGCCTTTCCTTAACATGTCTTTCCTTTCCCGACATGACATGTGCCTTGCCTTGCCTCGACATGCCATGCCTTACCTTTCCATGCCTTTCCTTGACATGCCTTGCCTTGACATACCATGCCTTGCATTGACATGCCTTACCTTGGCATTCCATGCCTAGCCTTGGCATGCCATGCATTGCCTTGACATGTATTTCCTTTCCTTGACATGTCATGCCTTGCCTTTCCTTGAAATGCCATGCCTAGCCTTGCCATGCCTTTCCTTGACATGCCTTACCTTGACATGTCATGCCTTGGCCTTGACATGCCTTGCCTTGCCTTGACATGTCTTGCCTTGACATACCTTTCCTTGCATTGACATGCCTTGCCTTGACATGTCATGCCTTGCATTGGCATGCCTTTCCTTGACATGTCATGCCTAGCCTTGACATTCCATGCATTGCCTTGCCTTGACATCCCATGCCTTTCCTTGACATCCCATGCCTTGCCTTGACATGCCATGCCTTGTCTTGGCTTGCCATGATTTTCCATGCATTGTCATGTCTTGCCATGCCTTACCTTGCCATGCCTAGCCTTGACATGTTATGTGTTGTCATGCCTTGTCATGCCTTTCCTTGCCATGTCTAGCCTTGACATGCGATGCCTAGCCTTGACATGTCGTGCATTGCCTTGTCATGCCTTGCCTTGACATGTATTTCCTTGCCTTGACATGCCATGCCTTGCCTTTCCTTGACATGACATGCCTATCCTTGCCATGCCTTTCCTTGAAAAGCCATGCCTTGCCTTGACATGCCATGCCTTGCCTTGACATACCATGCCTAGCCTTTACATTCCATGTTTTTCCTTGTCATGACTTGCCTTGACATGTCTTTCCTTGCCTTGACATTCCATGCCTTGCCTTGCCTTGACATGCCATGCCTATCATTTCCATGCCTTGCCTTGACAAGCCATGCCTTGCATTGACATGACATGCCTTGCCTTGACATGTCATGCCTTGCCTTGACATGTCATGCCTAGCCTTGACATGCCATGCATTGCCTTGTCATGCCTTGCCTTGACATGTCTTTCCTTTCCTTGACATGCCATGCCTTACCTTGCCTTGACATGGAATGCCTAGCCTTGGCATGCCTTGCCTTGACAAGACATGCCTTGCCTTGACATGCCTTTCCTTGACACGTCATGTCTTGCATTGACAAGCCTTGCCTTGACATGACATGCCTAGCCTTGAAATGACATGCATTGTCTTGCCTTGACATATCATGTCTTGCCTTGATATGCCATGCCATGCCTTGCCATGCCTTTCCTTGACATGTCATGCCATGCCTTGCCTTTCCTTGGCATGCCTTTCCATGCATTGCCTTACCTTGACATGGCATGCCTTGTCTTGTCTTGCCATGCTTTTCCATGTATTGTCGTGCCTTACCATGCCTAGCCTTGACATGCCATGTGTTGTCGTTCCTTATCATGCCTTGTCTTGTCATGTCTTGCCTTACCATGCCTTTCCCTACCATGCCTACCCTTGACATGTCATGTGTTATCCTGCCTTGCCATGCCTTGGCGTGCCATGCCTAGCCTTGTCATGACATGCATTGCCTTATCATTCCTTACCTTGACATGTCTTGCCTTGCCTTGACATACCATGCCTTTCCTTGCCTTGGAATGCCATGCCTAGCCTTTCTATGCCTTTCCTTGACCAACCATTCCTTGCCTTGACATGCCTTGCCTTGACATGCCATGCCTTTCATTGACATGCCATTCCTAGCCTTGACATGCCATGCATTTCCTTTAATTGACATGCCATTCATTTCCTTTAATTGACATGCCATGCCTTGCCTTGAAATGCCATGTCATGCATTTCCATGCATTTCCTTACCTTGACATGTCATGCCTTGTCTTGACATGCCATGCCTTGTCTTTCCTTGCCAAGTTTTACCATGTGTTGTCATTCCTTACCATGCTTAGCCTTGACATGCCATGCATTTTCGTGCCTTGTCATGCCTTGCCTTTCCATGCCTAGCCTTGACATGCCATGCATTGCCTTCTCATGCCTTGCCTTGGCATGTCTTTCCTTGGCATGTCTTGCCTTGCCTTGACATGTCATGCCTTGCCTTGCCTTGACATGCCTTGCCTTGCCTTGCCTTGACATGCCATGCCTAGCCGTATCATGCCTTGCCTTGACAAGCCATGCCTTGACTTGACATGCCATTCCTTGCATTGGCATGCCTTTCCTTGACATGCCATGCCTATCATTGACTTGGGAGTATGTTTTGGGAGTGACTTGTATCGTAAGCTACCTTGAGGTACTGTACAAGTTCGTTTCCATGGATTTGGATACCGTGGCTTCGAGGAGCTGGCCTGAAGTGAAGGAGAAACAATGCTAAGGTGACAGTGGTTTCTTTCTCATGTTGTGCTTATCCCCATTAGCACCTCTACAAAGGATGCTAGTTTGGGTGGTAACAAGGAGGAAACCTACAACCTTGATCCTTTCCAATGTAGCACAACTGCTCTTCTATGGCCCTATGTTGACTTTGGCATCCATAAACCTACAAAATAAAGCTCCCAATGGAGTGCCTAGAACATTTTCCATACATAATATATTGTACAAACAATAAACCCATAACTTAGACAATAAGTACCTTTATTCCAACGCTTGGAGATAACCTACTCACAAGTTCTTCCATAAATCACTAAGTTCCAATCCAAGTTGCAAATGGAGAGAGAAAACCCTTATATAGGTTTAAGCTCTAAATTCTCATACAATAAAATATGATTTATTGTCCTAGATCCACTTATCTCGAAGGAATACAATAAAATAAAAGTCTCAACAATTTGTTTACTAGAAGTAGCAAGAAGTTTGTTGAGATCTCAACTTCTTCCAATAAAATATTCTCTGAAAACCAAAACAATATTATCTTTATCTAACTAACTCCAACAACCAAGTCAACAATGATAGATCATATAATAGTGGAGTTATTTGAAACTACAATCCTAAAATGGAGCCAAAGAATTGGGGTGCCTCCTTTGATTGAGGGTTTGACCATGTGATAGCTCCAAAAATAGCAAGTGCACCCTTCTAGGAGTGTTCCATGTGTGAGGATAGACATAAATTGAGTAGGGTGTGTATCATAATAGTATCCATGTGTTGAAAAGTCAATCCATGAGAATATGTGCAAATAACAAACCATATCCATATGTGTGGCATTATCCCAAGGTGGTAGTCTCCAAATATGTGGGCGCCCTCAAGAAATAGAATAGGATCATGTGTAATACATCCTCCTTAAGTGAATAAATGCATTACTAGGTGAAGCGCTCAAGTAAAATCCACCCTTAGATATTGTGTCCTTATTAAGAAACTAGGGGCTCAAAAACCATGTCCAAAAACTATTCGTTGATTACCAACTCCAATTCCACAAACTATGTTCTAAAGTATTCTATATGAGAGAGTGCTCTACTAGGACAACCATTACAAGCAAGCCTGAAAATGCCAAGTCATCCATCCTCCTCTGAAAACCTGATTGTTGTGCCAAAGTTTTATGATCTGGATTTTATGAGCAGAACGAAATGAATACAGATTATTAATAGGTTCTTAACACAAAATAACAGAGACACAATAAAACTGGTTTTCTATTCAATAACAAAATAAGTTGAAACTGTAAAATGCAGCGGAAACAAGCTTGCTGGAATGGTGGCAGCTTATCTCTGAGAAGAGATATGAAGGTTGTGCACATTCATAAGAAGAAGATTACAATGAGGCTCTGAAGGCCTTTTTACAATAAAAAAGAATGCCAAAAACCCTAGACATCTAAAAACCTAACCCTAGGAGATGAAGCGCCAAAAGTCATCTGGGCCCCATTTGGGTAAGTTGGTACATCAACTTCCAGGGGTCGTAACTTTTGCATATGATCTCTGTTTTAGGCGTGTGATAGCCCGTTGGAAAGGTATCATCAAGGAGATTAATTTTGGTTGCTCAATAATGCCTTCATATATCACTGAGGAGCTCAGTCCCGAAAAACCTTCATTTAGGCCCTCAAAATGGCCCTGAAAGTTAAAACTGCTAAAAATAGTAAATTGCCAAAATTGTCAGAAAACTGTTTTGAGCCAGTTGGAAAAGTTGGGTGGCCACTGATATCCATCTGGATCAATATTCCCTCCTTAGGAAGCAATGGTCTCCATTGTGTTGAGGTCCCCCATCAGATGAGGAAATTTCTGTTGAATTTGGCCCCAGGTGAGCCACTTGCCTTGGTGTAGGAGTTGTCCTGCTTTGACGACTCGATAAAGTTGGATCCTTTGTTGTTGAGTGCCCTTGATCTATGTGTCCACAATATGATCATTGGATTCATGTTGTATGCAGTCAGCATTGAGCTATGTTGGTGTTAGTTGTTCTGCTACTTCTGAGGTGTCCAATAATGGTGGGAAATAAGGGTGAAGGAGATCCACATTGAACACTGGGTGCAGGCCAAGGAAAGGAGGAATGTTGAGCTCAAAAGCATTATCCCCCATGGCCTTGGTGATAGTTTATGTCCCATAATAGAGTGGGCGAAGATTTCGATGGGGTCCTGTAAGGCATTCTTTCTGCAAGTGCAACCAAACTTTGTCGCCCACATGAAACTTATGTGGCACCCGATGTTGATCATGGCATTGTTTATATTTGTCATTAGACTTATGTAGGATATCCTGAACCTGTTGGTGGATGTTTTGGATCCTCTCAATGAACCGGGTGGCTTTGTCAGCTTCATTTGGAGCAGGAAATGAGTTGGTTGAGGTGACCGCAAGGGGAAGTGCAACATCTATGGGACCCAATGGTTGGAATCCCCACCCCACCTGAAAGGGGTTGTGGTCGGTTGAGCTATGCAGGGCTCGATTGTAGCTATGTTGGACATAGGGAAGGCTCTCATCCCATGTGTGAGGGTGATTTTAATTATACATGCAAAGGATATGCACAATCATTCGATTTACAACCTCGTTTTGGCAATCTGTCTGGGGGTGGAAGGCTGTGGATTTGATAAGCTTGGTGTCTAGCAGTGACCAGAGGCTCAACCAGAATGTGTTGAGAAATCAACTATCCTGATCTGAGACAATGGTTTGTGGGATTCCAAAATGTACCCAGACTCGTTCAAAGAAGAGCTTGGTAGTGGCCTTTGTTGTGATTCTCTTCTTGCAGGCCACCAGAATTGCCATCTTAGAAAAGTGATCAACAACCACAAACACACAGTCATTTCCTCGCTTGGTGGATGGGAGGACTGACATGTAGTCCATTGAGATGGATTCCCATGGCCTGTCAGGAGTAGGAAGAGGGGTGTACAGGCCCTATTTCTTAGTGGTCGGTTTGGCAATAGCACAGGCAGTGTAGGACCTGATATACTTGTTGACATCCTATCGAAGTTTCGGCCAGTAGAAATGTTTTTGTAGCATCGCCACTGTCTTTTCGATGTTGAAGTGTCTTTCCACCCGACTGTAGTGGGCTTCCCAAATCATCTTCGCTCGCTCACTTGATGGAACACAGATATGGCCCAGACAACACAACAACCCATCCTGAAGTGGAAATTATCAACAACTGCGTTTGCACCCAACATTTGGTAGGTGGTGGCGAAGTCAGGGTCTATCTCATAGAGTTGGGGCCATCCAGATGTCCCGAGGCCACAATATTCTAGCACAGTGGTGAGTGTTGCGACTGGCGGTCTGCTCAGGCAATCAGAGACGCGATTGGTGCTTCCTATTTTATACTTGATGTTGAGGTGGAATTGTTGCAAGTATGTGGACCACTTTTGATGGCGATCATTTTGCAATTTTCCCCGTGTCTGCATGAACTACAGTGGCTTATGATCAGTGTGGATGACTGTCTCCTTCCCAAGAATGTAATGTCTCCACTAGTGGCAGGCTTTCACAATGGATTACATTTCTTTGTTGTAAGTAGGGTACTTACATATAGTATTTGATAGTGTCTCACTATGATAGGCCATGGGGTGGTCGTGTTGAGTGAGAACGGTGCCCACGGCATAGTCTGAAGCATCTCTCTCGATCTCAAAGGGATGTTGCAGGTCTGGTAGTGAAAGTACTGGGGCTGAGCACAAGCGTTTCTTCAAATCATCGAATGCTTGTTGTTGGGACCGACCCCACGCTATTTTTTCCTTACCACCACCCATGTTTATTTGGTTGAGGGCCCATGCAATATGGGAGAATCCCAACACGAACCTGTGGTAGAAATTGGCAAGGCCCAAGAAGCTCTGAATCTCAGTGAGTGTTGTTTGGGCTGGCTAGTCACGGATGACTTGGATCTTGGCTGGATCCACATGTATGCCATGATGATCAATGATGTAGCCCAGGTAATGGACCCGGTCCATGCTGAAGGAGAATTTTTCCAAGTTGGCGTATAGCTTGTGCTGCCGCAGGGTGTGAAGAACCTGTTGAATATGCTACAAGTGTCCGGCCCAAGTCTTGTTGTAAATTAGAATGTCATCCAGATACACCACTACAAAAGTATTGGTGAATGGTCGCAAGATATCGTCCATCATCCTCATGAAAGTGGCTGGGTCATTTTCCAAACCAAAGGGCATGACCAACCATTCAAAAAGGCCTTCCTTTGACTTGAAGGTGGTCTTCCATACTTTTGTATGTTTTATCAGGACCTGGTGGTAGCCAGACTTCAGATCGATCTTACTGAAGTATTTGGCCCCCATGAGTTGATCAAGGAGGTCGTCGATTCGAGGAATTGGGTACCGGTTTCTAACTATGATTTTATTCAGAGCCTGGTAATCAATACAGAGTCGTCAGGTTCCATCTTTCTTTTGTACCAGCACAATTGGGCTCCCACAAGGTGACGAGTTGGGGTGGATGTGCCCCTTGTGGAGAAGTTCTTGGATCTATCACTTGATCTCCTCATTCTCTAACAAAGAGCAATGATAGACTGGCCCATTGGGCAGCGGTGCGTCGGGGGTCAGATCGATGGGGTGCTTGACCTGGCAGTACAGAGGTACCCCTGTAGGTGAGAAGAAGATATCTGAGTATTCCTCCACGACCTTATCTACTTGCTTTTGTTGTGTGGAGAGGTCGGTTGCAGAGACCCTGGATGTGGTTTTGATATTTCACTTATTCTGAGAGTGAATCATGAAGAAGACAAATTTCCTCATCTGAGAGATGACCTTCCTACATTGCTTAGCAGAGATCAAGGAAATAGCACTAGGTGGGACTGCCTCGGGTATCCTGTACAATTTTCTGTTCAAAGTAATAATAACACTACGAGGCCTAGACTCATATACAACATGATGTTTCCATAAATAAGGTTGCCCCAAAATAACATCACAAACTTCGAGAGGAGCAACATCACACAATACCTCGTCTTTGAAGGGCTTGATGTCGTACGACAGACGACACTATTGGCTGACACGGAGATCGCTTCCTTGGTGGAGCCATCCAATGGTGTAGGGTTGTGGGTGCGGCATTGTTGGCAGGGCCAGCCACTTGATGACCTCTGCTAAGATGAAGTTCTTCTGGCTACCGCTATCAACGATGAAGTGCAATGGGGTGCCTTTTACCCACATTTGTGAATGGAAGAGGCGCTCTCCTTCTTCTAGCTCATTTGGTTTACCAGGTTGGAGCTTGGTGGTAGTAATGGTGGCACTGGGTTCCATGTCAATGATCCGTCTTCCCCTTTTTGGTTCTGGATCAGAGTCAAAATACGCATCTGATTCAGAGGCTTTCACTTCGGCCACCAGTGACTGTTTTGAGCAGCAGTCAACAGTGTTATGCCAAGGGCTCTTATGGAAGTCGCACCACTTCCCGGTATATTTCTTTTTCTTTCTAGTGTCCTTCTTTTCTTACATCTTGGAGTGGTAGTCTTGATACTGTCCATCTTTGCTCTATCCTTTGTTGTGTGGGTTGGGGTCGCCCTTTCCTGGATTTAGTTGTGAGGGGTTCCCAGGCCCAAACTGTCGCGTCTTTTGTTTGAGCTTCTGCTCGATTTTGACAGCATATCAATAGGCCACACCCAAGGATGAGATGTCCAGAAATTCCATTTTGGTCTAGATGTATCTATTCATAGCACCATGATAATTGAGCACCATATTTCAATCTGAATCTTTGATACCCAACTTGGTGCGCAAGATATGGAAGATATTTGTGAAATATGGCACTGCTTGGTCTCTTTCTTGCCGTAGTGTGGTCCATTTGGTATACAGGTCATCATAACTTCCGACAGGGTAGTATTGTTCCTTAATACCATCCCTAAAGGATTCCTAGGTGGTCGTGACTAAAAATAATGAGGTTTCCTCTATTTCCTTTTTCTCACAGAAAGTTTCCCACCAATATTTGACATGGGGAACGGCTTTGAGGAGCGCAAAAGTAATATTTTCTCTATTCGAAAAGTTATGGACAGAAAAATACCCTTCTAGTAGGTTCAACCACTTGTCTATAGAATTTGCGTCTATCTGACCTTCAAATATAGGAATATCAAATTTTATTTGTACCTTTAATGGGGCGGCACCTCCGTTCGAAGAAGATGTGTCACTTGTTGGTAGTCACCGGAGGATTTGCGCGAAACTATCCATCATCTTGTTCCTCTGCTGCGTGAGGGATTTCCCAATCAACAGTTTGAAAGGATCTCCTGTCCCATCATATTTATTTTCTCCTAACATGAGAGTTCACTTGGGCGTGCGAGAGCTTCTGTCCTCAGGAGAAACAAGCTCGAGACCCAACTCTTTGTATTCCGACCTCGTTGGGGACATGCATTAAGACGACAAGGAGTAGATTGCTCTGATACCATTGATACGTATTTTATGAGCAGAATGAAATGAATACAGATTATTAACAAGTTCTTAACACAAAATAACAAAGACACAGTAAAACTAGTTTTCTATTCAATAACGAAATAAGTTGAAACTGTAAAATGCAGCGAAAACAAGCTTGTTGGAATGGTGGTGGCTTATCTCTGAGAAGAGATGTGACGGCTACACGCATTCACAAGAAGAATATTACAATGAGGATCTGAAGGAATTTTTACAATAAACAATAATTCCAAAAACCCTAGACATCCAAAAACCTAACCCTCGGAGATGAAGCACCAAAAGTCATGTGGGCCCCGTTTGGGTAAGTTGGTACATCAACTTCCCGGGGTCGTAACTTTTGCATACGATCTCCGTTTTAGGCGTGTGATAGCCCGTTGGAAAGGTATCATCGAGGAGATTCATTTTGTGGGATAAATAATTCCTTTTTCTATAATTGAGGAGCTCGTTCCTGAAAAACCTTCATTTGGGCCCTCAAAATGGCCCCAGAGGTTAAAACTGCTAAAAATAGTAAATTGTCAAAATTGTCAGAAAATTGTTTTGAGCCAGTTGGAAAAGGTGGGTGGCCACCGATATCCATATGGATCATTTTATGACCAAACAATAATTGATCTCCATGACATGATGCTACAAGTGTCTGTTGGATCTAATATTCTACAGGCCAAACTACTACAGGTGTTCACTATCAAGTGTTCCAAGATATAAGTGCTTCATTGATGAGATAGTGGTCTATTATTCGAGAACTTTTGGAATCCGAATATTAATTAAAAATTTTAGTGTATTAACTTTGTTATGCAGAGTTGAATTGGATCAACCAGAGCTCATCCTTCAAGTCATAGACATTCACCATGCAGTTGTTTGTGGAGAATGAGCAACAAATCGAAAATATCCTTTGTTCTTCCAGCAGTGTCCACAATAGCATATACTTTATCATCCTAAGATAACTTGGATCTGCCACTTTAGATTTTTGTCTTCTCAACTGATATAAGGTATATACTATAACACCTTTGCCAATAACAATATGGAAATAGTTTCTTGATTGTTCCTACAAATAAATAGTAGCACTATTTCACTGTAGATCTGATCATATGTTGCCATATTATCCTTCAGACTGTCAAACATAGTTCTTCCCTAAACACATCCTCCCTTACTATTGTAGTTAAAATTGCAAAGAGGTCAAGAATGTTGATTTGATCTGCTATTACAGGTTCGCATAAGACAAATGTTCCATTGAATGAACAACAAAAGCGCCTTCATCATTGTGTATAAATACTAGTCATTACTAGTCTTATTTTGTGTCGACCCCATGCTTCATATTTATAGTTCAGCCCTTATTTTTTTCTTGAGACAAGTCGGATTCATATGTATACCTTTTAGGTCTACTCATGATGATGATGCTTCGAAAGGTGGAAGGATATGGATTTAGCAAGTAGTATAAGTATAAATCATAATAAAATTTCCTTAAATTTAATGATATAAATAAATTCAAAGAAGAATTCATACCTTAGAGTATTGTTACCTTTCAGAACCATATTGAGCTCAGTTGTATGTTGTCAGGTTCTGTTGTATAATGTAAGTATTGTGACAGAATGAGAGGCATGTAGCAGAACAAAAATTCTTTTCTTGTCTTGCTTCAAAGCTTATGCTGTTATGAGTCTGATGGGTTGTCCACTGTGTTGGATGTTGCTGAATTTTGTGGAAAACAAAAGAAAAACTGCAAACTAATGAAACTGTCCATGAGTACAAAAACTGCAAAGTCTTTATCCAACTACTTCCTTTTGTGCAGATCTACCTATGTGAATAAATGTTGTTGATGTCGAACATAGGGAGAAATCACTGGATTACCAACCAATGAGGGAAGTTGTTAACCAGTGTGAGATATCC
>JZKD02S2434546.1:206862-280293 GCA_000966675.3 Picea glauca
AGTGAATTTGCACCTATACTAACCTACATCTAGATCTCTTAAAATCATATTTGAAATTTCAAAAGATACTATTACTAAAGAAATCTAAGAAAACAAATGCTTGCAAGGAGAAAAAGAGGACTAAACTAACTTTAGAATTTAAACCTATACTAAAGCAAGTAAAACCCCGAAATCCTACAATTGAAGGCAACTAGATTGATTTTATTTGTAAGCTTTAAAATCTACAGAAGAAAAAGATGATGAAAAGACTGATTTCAAACACATGTAAATCTATTTTCCACATTTATTTATCAATCCTTCTAAGTACAATTTCTTTCTCTAATGAAAACAGAAAATGGTATTTAACTTATCTATTCTATCTAAAAATTGAATTTATAAAGAAAGGGCTTATGGTCTTCTTGGTGGATCCTTGCCAAGAAAGCCACAAGTCCTTCAGTAACTTGCAGACCAAATTCTACTCTACAGCCATTTATTCTAAAAAAAGAAAATATTAAACATGGAAACAAACTATGTAATAATTTTAAAAAAAGTCTTTAATCTATCATCAACTCAGAACAACATAGCAACAGTGATTTTCAATCTTTATTCAATTCATGAATTCAATATTTGAAACAGCACAGTCTTCCTCCATATTCATCTCGTGTCTAGTCCATTGTCTAACTCCCTTTACATTTCGATCCAAGGCTTTTTATAGCTTATGGACACAGATAACTAATCCCATCTCTTTTGCAACAGATCTTATCTTCTAATAAATGTTTACAACCGATTGCAGAAGGTAAATGATTCCTTCAATTTAATGAGTAACTTCTTATGCCCGAAAAACTCATTATCTAATAACAGATCTTCATCTCTATGGCGCGTAGTGCCGAGAGATGGAGATCTCATTTACTATATGTGAATCATCAACGAGATTCAAGATGAATGGATTTGAGTTTTCTTGAGCACTGCTGGCAGCGCCTGGAGTTATAGAAAACCTTGTGGGATCTGTTCTGCTCCTGGAATCAAAGTATGCTGCAAGATCTAATAAAATTAATCACAAATTCTTCTAAGAATCATATTTAATCATTAAATAAAATGAAATTAAAAGATTTTAATCAATGACCATACCTTACTATACTTGCTAGATATTTAGTTGTATGAGTGAAAATATAAATGTGTTTATAAGGTGAGAGAGCGAAATAAGGGGTGTAGAAGTGAATGTAGAGGGTGCAAAAAGTATTATTTTGGCGATCCAACAACTACAGGACCCCTTGGTCACCATATGAAAAGAAAACATAGTGAGTCCTCCATTTCAAGTCAAAACTATGCATGACAAACGTTCACAATGCTCAACTTCCTTTGCTTCTGTTTTAGGCATCCAATACTCTTTCCCATGGTTCAAGATATATATGTAATAGCTTGCCTTGAGTGTTTAATCTCCAACATATCAGATTTGTTTCCTTATCACCTTTAATACCATTACTAATACCCTAGGACAGTCTTTTGGTCATCATAGTCTTAAAATAGATCTTATTGATAATACCCTCATTGTTGGTCCCATCAAACTAGGTATGTTTCCAATGCAAACAACAGAGTGCTCATACTCTTGTCATTTCCAGTGCACACATAAACTCATTCAATTTATCCACTTCCACAAACTTTGTAGTTCATGAGAACATTATGCTACTATAGTCATATTTATAGTCTGCCTATAAGGAAAGAATTAAAATGATTTCCAGGGCATATTGTTGGAATAGTTTTGCATGACTACCATTGTTATGTTGGGTATGTGCTTCATTTTAATTATTTAAACTTTCAGTCTCAAATGACATTCCACATCCATTTCAAGTATGATTTGGTACCAGGGATTGACTAATTTCAAGGTATTTTCAAGACTAGTTTCCTTTACAACACATGTTTTGGAATTATCGGTGAATTCATATTTGAATCAAATGATGGGACACATGTTTCTGTGCAGAATATGGAGTACCCTTGATGATTGTGATGTGGAAAACTATCTCATACAATGCATTTGATTGTGTATCCACTGGAATTATTAGAAATATTTCTAGTCCTAATTCCTAGTCTCCTTGGGCTTCATCTAATTGGGAAGTAATTAAGGATATGCATAAATTCCCACTTGCCTTCAATTCTAGCAACATTTCCTCTGTGAATCCAATGCATGTTGTTTGATGATTCTACTGGAAAATGAGCACCATAGCCTCAATTTATATGTGTGGAATGATGTTGATTTTTATGCCACTCGTGTCAATTGATGCTCGATGGGTAAATGCTAGTATTGTTTACCCATTTCTATGTTTATTTTTTGGATTGCGCACATAGAAACATGTACACAATGATGACATACAATAATATATAACCATGCAAGGACCCAAGTAACATAAATATGAATCAAATATTACAATTGAATTTGAACAAAATAATGGAAGCTCTCACTTTTAGAGATTCATTGCAAAATAATATGCCACATTGTTCCATAGTAACAGTTTCAAATTTGGACCCCGGATGTCGGTGTCACCCCCGTCCACATGGCGGGCACCACTAGACCCCTCAGTGCTCAAACCAATGACTTGGTGCACTCCACCTCACCCTCCCCTCGTGTGAATTAAATGACCTCTCCTCCCGAGGCGTCGATCCATTACTCTGCCAACTGCTCCTGCTCCTCACCTGCATGGCCTCAGTACATTGCACCAGTCCATGTGCATGCAGAGGATGGTAGCATTGAAGGCTTGTGATTTGGCCCCCTCTCCTCATGGATTTTTTCACTCTATTATCCTTGACCCTCCCTATCATTCCTCCATTGTTCTCTACAAGCGGTGGCTCTCTGTTCTTTGTAGGTGGGAGCTCTTTTTTCTCTGCAAATGGTGGTGGGTCTCCCCCCTAGAAGCAACCCGCAAGCTCAATCTCTTACTCATGCCTCCCCACAAGCGTGACACCCCCACCTTAGGGAGAAGTGGTCATGACGGGCGCACATCCACAGCTCCTCCACCACTTGTCATGGCCAACCAGGATATCTACGACCGCTCTGTCCCCAACTCTCTTCAGCAGTTGTTAGATGATTAGGAAGAGGAAGTTTCAAGCTCTCTCCCAGCCTCTTGACACACCTCCAGACACCATCGCAGTTACTGGGTGGTAAAAAACCTGCTCTCCCACACCCTCCTCAACCTTCTGAGTGTATTTCTTCATAGCCCTCCTAGTTCACCTCGCTCACCCCACTCCCCCACCACTCGCCCTCCTCCTTCAACTCCTCTCTCCCCAGACACCCATCCTCTTCCTTTGGTGGCACACCCCAGCCCCTCGGCTCCTTAGGAGGATTCCAGCAAACAAATCGTTGATACTAATCCAAGCAAGCATAGTCGGTTGATGGAAACCTTTATCAAGAGTGCAGGCCTCTCGGTCAAGGAACCAAGCTCAGACAACTCCAGCTCCTCCAGCGACAGCAACTTCAGTGGTTTCCCCATTGTAGAAGAGATTCCTCTGGATGGCCCTCCAACTGTGACCGGCAAGCATACATGATTCCCAGGCTTATGTTCTTTTTTCAATTTTTCCCAATTATGATTTTTCAGTTTTTTGGTCTTTTGACAGTAATGAAACAGACAATCTCTCTCACTATTTGTGTACGTCTGGTTTCCCCCAAAGGGCAGGCAAGATGATCATGTCTTTTTCCCAACCTAGTTTCCCAATAAGGGCATGCCTCGGTTTTGTCCATTCACAAGGATAAACACTGCGAATTTATGATTGTATCTTTACAATATTTTTAATATAATAGTTCCAGAATCCACACAAAAAAAAACAGTTTCAAATTTGGAGTGGTCATCATATTCACAGGATTATTAGGATCCATGATATATCTAATCACAAGGTTCAAACATGGGTTGAATATTTTAGAAGTAATAGTGAAAGGATCTTACTAGCATGATTATGCACTTGTTAGTAATACCAGGTTCGAGTTTATGGTATTTGGATTGCCATGAAGTCACTTGAATTTCCAAATTATCAACAACTTTTGGAAATTTATGAAATCATGTAAGAACTGCAACCTTGGCCTCTAGAATAGCCAAAAGTACTTGAACTTTAATGGCTAAGTAATTTGTGTTTAGCTAAAATGTAAAGTCATATATCTCCTTAACAAATTCTACTCAAATATAAAAGAATGATCCTTGTAGCGATTGTTGCTACCCCACCAACATCTGATGGGTCAAATGGTTTAGATCTAAGTCCCATGTAAGTTCTATGGAGCATATACAAGGAGTATCGGTTTTTTTTTTTTTTTTTGCTGCAATTGTTATCCCTCGCTCTTCAAGTAATCATTCATTCTAGATTCATAACTCTTTAAAAACCATATGTCCATTGTTATAATCCTATGGAACAAAAATAAAATACACGATAAACATGATTTCCATGTAACGAAATACAAAGTGGTGACTCGTCATCCCCCTTTACTAACAAATTTGTAATATGAGCATGTGTCAAAGCAATTTTCATGATTTCCATCTAACGAAATACAAAGTGGTGACTCGTCATCCCCTTTAGTAACAAATTTGTAATATGAGCATGTGTCAAAGCAATTTTCTAGTTTCCTTCTAGAAAAAAAAATGCAATACCCAAATATATTAATAAAACACTAAGGTCTTAAGAAATAATTCCCATTTTCCCCTTTTTGTTATTTTTTTCCAAGGGAATTGCATTCCATGATCTAAATAAAGAGGACAAAGGTTTTAGTGGTGGAACAACTAAATGAGTCCCTACCCATTTAGTGGTGGAGAAACTACTCACATGCTTGTAGGATGCCATCACTACCCATAGGCATGTGAGCAGAGATGGCATCCTAGGGGCCTATAGCATGCCATCTTTTCCAACATTTTTTCCATGCTGCTCATTTAAATGAAACATTACTTGCATATCCACATTCCACACCAACCTTAACAAAAATGAATTTGGTATATTTTAGACCTTAACTTCATGGACATGCAGAGAAATGTTTTCAAAGTCTTCCTAGAACCCAGTTTTTCAAGTAGAAAATAGTACATGAATGACCTGCAACATAGAGTTGCCTAACATCAATGTTGTTATTGATGTTTCTATTGAGAAGCACCACAATCTTCAATCTTTGTTTCTTCTCAGTCTCATGGGGCATGCAACAATAGAGATATCTTTCTCAATGAGGGTTTATTCTATGTTATAACCCCACCCATACCTAGTTCTTCCATTGTATTTACATATGCATTTGGAATTTCATTATATCCATAATGCCTTGTGGAAGAGAAACGTGCACACAAACCAAAGTGGTAATGAGAGAAAACATGTCGATGGCTATATAAATTCTCTGCTTAACTATATGGTGGCTACCTTGTATGCCTTGAATGAATTCCAAACACGACATTTTTTGGGAATTTCAAAAGGTGCATAAATTAATCTTGGTAGAGATGTATAGGTGATGCTTTAAATGCCATATGATAGTGTTCCAACATAGGACACTTGTACATTTGTGTGAATATATTTTCTATTTGGTCACTTTCTAGGTAGGTTGTCATTGGATGCCTTAAATTTTGTTGTTTCCATGCTATGGCCCTTCCTCTACATTGACAACCACACATATGCAATGATTTCCCTTCCTCTCCATGTTGTTACACCATATTTCCAACAATAATTAATGGTGCATGTTTGTTACTCCAACCTTTAGTAAAGATGATTTTTCCTTGCATGGAATGTTCTTGTCAATTATTGGGCATTGAATTGACCCTCTCTCCACTTGACTACTCACATGATGATTGTTTCCTTTTCCTAGGAAACTAGTCGTAGAAGTAAGAGAGAGTGCATAGAGTAGTTGAAATGTTTTCACAAATTAACAAAAGGAATATGGATTCTTGGATTATTTTTTTTGAAAATGCAGTGACTGAGGGAATGGTGGTTGTCTTGGATATTTGATCAACATGATATTGGGTGTTAGAAATGTTTTTGATGACATAGATCTCCTAGTCAAATGTCAAAAGCCCTATTGAGCTCTCCTGGTTGGTGAAATGGTGGTTGTCAAATTTAATGGAATTGAAAATGTTTAATGGTGAGAACATTATATTTTCTAGAATTGGGGAGTCTTCATCCCAATTCAATGATATAAATTTTATCTGAACTTACATCATCAATAGTACTCATGTATAATATATGCCTGAAGTTTGTGCATTGATGGGAGCACAAAATCACAATCGAGCGACGTAACTGAGTTTTGTAAGCTCTGGAAGGTTCATATGGCCAATGCCCATGTGACCACGATGCCCAATATCGCCCAACATAAGGGTTGTGAAATTCGACCTCCTGTGTCAGATTTGCATTATGCCTTACTTAGCAAAACCCTAATTCTGAAGATCCTCTAACAAAAACTTTTTTGGCGACGAAATCACATGAGAGAGGTCCCTCTAGCTGGAATCTGGTGCCACGAGTCCACCGGAATGGACAGTTCATCGATCTGAGGCGCGATTTGCATGTTATGGCAAGTTGCAACTCACCTCTTGAAGCCATTCAAGGAGACAATGACAATTTGGTCTGGGGGCACAAAATCACAATTAAATGATGTAACTGAGATACGTAAGCTCTGGAAGGTTTGTATGGACATAGCCACATGACCATGGTGCCCACAATCGCCCAACACAGGGGTTGTGAAACTTGACCCCCTTGTGTCGGATTTGCATTGTGCCTCACTAAGAAAAACCCTAGTTCCAGAGATCCTCTCACGAACTCTTTAATGGGAGATGGAATCATAGGAGAGGGGTCCCCCTAGCTGGAACCCAATGCCAAGAGTCTAACGAAACTGATGTTTCAACAATCTGAGGCACGGTTTGCATGTTATATTGAGTTGCAACTCGCCTCCTGAAGCCATTCAGGGAGACAGTGACAATTTGGTCTGGGGGCACAAAATCACAATCGGGCGACGTAACTGAGTTTCGTAAGCTCTTAATGGTCTATATGGCCAACTCCCATGTGACCACGGTGCCCACAATTTCCCGACATTAGGGTTGTGAAATTTGACCCCCTGTGTCAGATTTGCATTGTGCCTCACTGAGAAAAACCCTAGTTTTAGAGATCCTCTAAAAAACACTTTTTCGGGCGAAAAAATCACAGGAGAGGGGTCCCCATACTTGGAATTTGGTGCCAAGATTCCAACGAAACTGATGGTTCGTCGATCCGAGGCGTGATTTGCGTGTTATGGTGAGTTGCAATTCTCCTCCTGAACCCATTCAAGGACACAATGACAATTTGGTCTGGGGGCACAAAATCACAATCAGACAACGTAATTGAGTTCCATAAGCTCTGTAAGGTCTGTATCGCCAAAACCCATGTGGACATGGTTCCCAAAATCTCCCAAAATAGGGGTTTTGAAAGTCGACCCGCTATGTCAGATTTGCATTGTGCCTCACTGAGCAAAACCCTAGTTTCGAAGATTCTCTAACAAACACTTTTTCAGGCCACAGAATCACAGGAGACGGGTCCCCCCAGCTGGAATCTGGTGCCAGTAGTCCAATGGAATTGAAGTTTCCAATCTGAGGCACGGTTTGCATGTTATGGCGAGTTGCAACAAGCCTCCTGAAGTAATTCAAGGAGACAATGACAATTTGGTTCGGGGGAAAAAAATCACAACCAAGCAACGTAAGTGAGTTATGTAAGATCTGAGAGGTTTGTATGGCCAATGCCCATGCAACCACAGTGTCTAACGAAACTGAAGGTTCGTCGATCCGAAGCACAGTTTATGTGTTATGGCGAGTTATAACTCGCCTCCTGAAGTCATTCCGGGAGACAATGACAATTTGGTCTTGGGGGGGGGAATCACAATTGGGTGAGGTAACTGAGTTCTGTAAGCTTTGGAAGGTCCATATGGCCAATGAACATTTGACCACGGTGCCCACGATATCCCAACACAGGGGTTGTGAAATTCGACCCCCTGTGTCGGATTTGCATTGTGCCTCACTAAGCAAAACCCTAGTTCCAAAGATCCTCTAACAAACACTTTTATGGGAGATGAAATCATAGGAGAGGGGTCCCCCTAGCTGGAATCTAGTGTCACGAGTCAAATGGAACTAACGGTTTCTCTTTCCAAGGCACATTTTGCGTGTTATGGTGAGTTGTAACTTGCCTCCTGAAGCCATTTAGGGACATAATGACAATTTGGTCCGGGGGCGCAAAATCACAAGCGGGCGACGTAACTGAGTTCCATAAGCTCTGAAAGGTATGTATGGCCAACGCCCACGTGACCATGATGCCCATAATCACCCAACATAGGGGTTTTGAAATTCGACCCCCTGTGTCGGATTTGCATTGTGCCTCACTGAGAAAAGCCCTAGTTTTGGATATCCTCTAACAAACACTTTTTCGGGTGACGGAATCACAAGAGAGGGATCCCCTTAGTTATAATATGGTGCCAGGAGTTCAACAGAATGGATGGTTCATCGATCTAAGTCACAGTTTGCGTGTTATGGCAAGTTACAACTCTCCTCCTAAAGTCATTCACGGAGTAAATGACAATTTGGTTTGGGGTACAACATCACAACCAAGCAATGTAACTGAGATATGTAAGCTCTGCAAGGTCCATATGGCCAACGCCCATGCAACCATGTTTCCCACAATTTCCCAACACTGGGGTTGTGAAAGTCGACCACCTGTGTCGAATTTGCATTGTGCCTCACTAAGAAAAACCCTAGTTCCAAAGATCCTCTAACAAACACTTTTATGGGCGACAGAATCATAGGAGAGTGGTACCCCTAGCTGGAATCTAGTGCCAGGAGTCCAACAGAACTGAGGGTTCATTGATATGAGGCACGGTTTTCAAGTTATGGCAAGTTGCAACTCGCCTCATGATGCCATTCAGGGAGACAATGGGAATTTGGTCTGAGGGAAAAAAAATCACAATCAGGTGACGTAACTGAGTTATGTAAGCTCAGTAAGGTCTATATGGAAAACTCCCACGTGACTATGATGCCCGGAATCACCCAACACGGGGATTGTGAAATTTGACCTCCGGTGTTGGATTTGCATTGTGCCTCACTAAGCAAAACCCTATTTTTGGAGATCCTTTAACAAATACATTTACGGGCGACGGAATCACAGGAGAGGGGTACCCCTAGCTGGAATCTAGTGCCAGGAGTCCAATGGAACTGATGGTTCATCGATCCAAGGCATATTTTGTGTGTTATGGTGAGTTGCAACTCGCCTCCTGAATCCATTCAAGGATACAATGACAATTTGGTCTGGGGGCACAAAATCACAACCGAGCGACGTAACTGAGTTTTGTAATCTATAGAAGGTCCATATGGTCAATGTCCATGTGACCATGGTGCCCACAATCACCCAAAATAGGGGTTTTGAAATTCAACCCCCTGTGTTGGATTTGCATTGTGCCTCATTGAGCAAAACCCTAGTTCCAATAGCTCACCGACAGCCCTAGGCCAAGACCAAAGTGTCAAAACCCTAGATACCAAAACCCTAGGTGTCTAAAACCCTAGGTCAACTTGACCCACGTTTTTAGGGCTTTTCCAGCCTATCTTTCCTTCCTTCTCGCGTGGTGCTCCAAAGCATCCAACGGTGGCTTTTTCCACTTGTTGAGTTGTCCATGATCCGTCTTCCTTTCAGATCTATCATCCTTGATCTTCTCATCTGACAACCTGCTTTCTCTTACTTCGCATTGTCTTTTATGCTCTTTTTCTCACTTCGACCCAATATCATTCATTGTGTCTTCCACGTAGTTCGCATTTCGCCTTTTCTTCCTTGGTCTTCACATGACTCGTCCCGAGGCACTTCAGATCTGATCCTTCTGTCTTACTGGGACTTCAGACTGTGCAGGGCAGCCTGTGCTTACATCTCTAGTCCTCCCTTCCTTCCTTGTGCAGACTATATTTTCTGTGTCTAGTACCCAGTTTCAACTACACCTGGTACCTATACGCTTTTCCTTTTGCGTTTACTAAGAGACGCGATGCAATTGGTTGTCATAATAAAATTTCAACTGGATCTCGTTCACCAACCCCTCATTCCATTCTCCATTCAAAGTCTTTAGTTGCATGGCTCCTCCTTCTGTAACATAGGCAATCTCGTATGGTCTGATCCAATGCATTCTAAAATTCCCTGGATTATTCATGAATTTGTTGTCATAGATCAATACCAGGTCTCCTTGCTTGAAATATTTCTTCTAGATGTATCTATCATGGTAGGCCTTTTCTCTATCCTTATGTACTTGCTGATGGAATCCTGCAATAAATATGTCTTCTTCTAGTTCGAACAAATGTGCGAGCCTCCCTTGAATAGCGCCAATGTCATCCATATCTATAAAGGCTGCAATTCTCAGACTAGGAACCAAATATTCCATGGGTACAACTGCTTCTAGACCAAAGACCAATTTGAAGGGGGTTTGCATGGTCAGTTTCTTGCAAGTGGTTCTATAAGCCCATAATACTGCCAGTACTCTCAAATCCCAGTCATCCATGTTCACACTGCATATCTTTGTCAGCGTTGTCTCCAAGATTTTATTGAATGCTTCAACTGTCCCATTTTCTTGCGGATGATAGGGTGTGCTCTTCTGATGGTGAACTTCAAATTCTTGAGTCAAGGCTTCAATGGTCCTATTGATGAAATGTGTGCCTTGATCACTCATAAGGATCTTCGGGCATCCAAACCTGGTTATGATATCATCAAATATGAAGCGCACAGTTGTAGTTGCACTACAATCCTTAACTGCTCTTGCTTTGGCCCATCTGGTCAAGTATTATGTCACAGTGATTATGTACCTAGCTCCTATGCACTTCCCTGGTGGGTTTATAGGTCCCACGAAGTCAATGGCCTATTTCTCAAATGCTTTTAGGGTCAGTTGTGGTGCTAAAGGCATTTCATCTCTTCTAGGTGGTTTCCCAACTCTTTGGCATACATCACAGGCTTTGTAATAGTACTTAGCATCTCTATGTAGGGTAGGCCACCAGAGGCCATCTCTAAGAACCTTTTGTTCAGTTGCTTTCCTTGTGTAGTGTCCTTCTATGATGCCTTCATGTGCTTCTGCAAGGATCAATGGTCTCTCTGCTTCGGTGATGTTCACATTCCTTGGATCATCGTCTTTGGCTGCATTGATATTGTAACAACCTTGCAACTTTTGAGGGGGAGCAGTCCATTCATCCTCTTCTTTCTCCAAAGGGAGGTTAGGTGCTTCCTCGAACACTTTATGTCTTACAACCTGTAATGCTTGATCTATTGTAGGATATTGGCTTTCAAACAAAAAGGTAGGTACAAAATTTTGGGTCATACCTTCCCAATTTGCAGTAGGTACCAGCTTGTAGGTACCAGTTGATAGGGGTTGTGTCCAGTGTGTTTATGAATTTGTGCACCCACTATTCTTGAGGGATGTTGCTCTAGGTTTCCTTGCATCTTCTCACATGGTATTTTGGGAAGCTTCGACATGTGTATCTAACTTCGCAGCTTTCTACTTGCTTTGGAAATCGCGTTGTCATCAAAGTGAGACATTGTACCCAGTCTGTAATATTGTTTTTGTGTGTTCCCCACCACCTCACTGGAGTTGATTTCAGGGCCTCATCCATTGCCAACAATCTTTGTTGTGTTGGTACAATTTCTTCAAAGTTCACCAAGAATGCTTCTAAATGATTCAGACCGTCAAAGGTGGGCAAGTTACTTCCTATTGTGTCGATCCAGCGAACTTCTCGGGGTAATCTAGCACATCTCCTTGTAGATACTTCGTACATTTTGTTCTTCCAGTTCTCCAGTGCTTCTTCTGAATCCGATGAACATGTGTTGTCACTTCGCCAGCTCAAATTCCCATTCGCCATAGGATTAATGTAGTCTTATTATCTGGTTGTTAATTTGTATATGTTTTCTAGTTCATATGTGTGGTCTTCTTCTCTAATGGGTTATGTGTATCTCTTACCTTAATCGAGATCTAAAGGTGTGATGACCCTAAGGACATCTCCTTCAAACATCATTTTTATTTTCTTTAAATCAACCACAGTGGAATTATTGAAATCCCAATCAATTCCTAACAGCGCAAGGTAAGGACAGTTATCATCAACTATCTCAATCACCTAAAAATATGCAAATGTCCTTACTCCGTCGATGTCCATAGGGACATGTTCCAATCTTCCAAAGGGGCTTACTACCTGTTGGTTATCCATCCTAAGCCTAATAGGGGAATAGATCAACTTAGGTTTTCCCATCAGTTCCCACGTCTGCTTCGTCATGACATTGACTTCTGACCCTAAGTTGAGGACCACATAATCTATATCATACTCTCCAATTTGAGCATTCAAGTGTAGTTCCTTATTTTTTCTTCTCCTTTTTGAGACTTGGTGTACTGCTCTATTCAGTAAGTGATCTATCTTTCCTAGATCATATTGTCTGATTAAATTTTGTAGCTCTTTCGACAACACTTTCATCCTGAATTAACTTAATACAACTATATAAAAATTCCATGAGCTTGCTTACCTCTTTTCCTTCTCCTGGAAGAGCAGACTGATCGAATGCCAGAGGCATTCCATATTCTCTTACTTCTAGTCGTGTCTTTGATGAAGAACCTTGTTCTCCCCTGAATTCTTTTCTTGCCTCCTCAAATATTTGTTTTTCTTTCTTTGCATCAAAAGTGTGTGTCTTCTGAGCAACTTTCCTGACTCCTGATTCTTTTGTAGTCTATCTGTGGGTCATTATGTATTCTCCTGTAATAGCGCCTCCTCTAGTGATAACAGTGACTCTAGTGTCTTCTCCACGAGGTTCATTGTATATCAATTGTACTTGCAGGTTCTGTTGAGGTCCTCGTCTCTCCTGAAGTTTTTCTAGTAGCACAGGACAATGTAGTGCAAGGGTTCTGGCAATCCCTTGCCAAGTGTTCTGGTTGTGCGTAGTTATAACAGATTATCTGTCCTCGAACTCAACCCATACCTCCTCCTCTTCCTCTTCCTTGGAATCCACCGCGAGGGTTCAAGTTTCCTCTCCCAGGGGAGTTATACTGCGCAGTGCTTCCTTCTTGTTGTACTTCGCCTTCAATTTTGTATATATCCCTCAACCTTTCATGCATGAGATCGTAAGCCCTACAATCCCTGTCATCATGTCCTACTGAATTACAGAACGTGAAATACAGATTTGTGGGTGTCTGGACATATTTTTGCAGATAGTAACATTCACCAGGGCGATGTCAATTTCTACATACCTCACACCAAGGTAGGGTAACTTGCTTCAAGGGGCTCGGAGCTCTAGAGGCTAAGTATTCATGGAATAGGGGACAATGCTCCTTGTCATGGCCTTCTAATTTGCATCTGATACACCAGATGTCTTCTCTTTTATCTTTCCCCTTGTATTTCTTCATATCTTCGACCTGCAGAGACAAACTAGTTAGCTGACTCAAGATTTGACTCATACCTGAGCTGGATTCTCCCATAGGGGTTTATTCTAACTTCATGGTGATCTCCAGCGCCTTAGCCTGCGAAGCAATCTTCTGTTGCATCAGAGGAACTCTGATGTGTGGTAAGAGAGAAGCAATGAACCATTCCTTGTTCTGCTCATCTGGGATTTGAAAACTCAGATGGCCTGTCAAGGTCTTAAATCTTTGATCGAACTCTCACACGGGTTCAACTATTCTCTGCTTGATTTCTTGTAGTTTTGTAATGCACTGCAATTCTAACTTAGGTTTCTTGAATTCATAAATTAGTGAAGTCTTAATGGCATTCAGCGGTTTAGGTGTAGCTCCTTGGACAAATTTCATGTACCATATCAGTGCGCGATCTCTTAGGGTAGTACGGAACTGATCTCATTTGATATCTTCGTCAGTGATATTCTTAATACTCCACATGGCTTCGCAGAGAAACCAATGTTGCTCAGGGTCTTCAGATCCATCTCCTCTAAAGGTGGATAACCTCATCTCATCTTCCATAGATCTTCCTAGGTTCCATGACTAAGTATGTGGTGGACTACTAGTAACAGTGCTTTGAGCGCTCTGGTGACTCTGATTACTTTGATTGCTTAATGTTGTTGAAACAACAATAGGATTAATAGTACTTACTTTGATAGTTGGCGCAGTTCCTAAAGTTTTTGGCTCTTCTTGGCGAGGTTCCTCTGTCCTAGTGGATTTTGAGTGCTCTTCGTCTGTTAGATCTGCCTCTTCTCCACTGTAGAAACCCTTGTCCCCGTAGTTATGCTTAAACAGGTTCGCAAGAGGAACTTCTCTGAACACTCTCCCACTGCGCGTATGTCCATCCTTGTGTCATTGTCATTGTCTGAGTTCTTGAACATTAGCTCTTCAATCTAGCAGACTATTGTATCTTCAAGATGTTCTTCTCATGCAATAGCATCTTGATATTTAGCTTCAGAAAATGTAAAAATTTTCCTCTAGGTCCCTTAAAGAAATATATCTTTGCTTGGCTATACAATTCTACTCTGTCAACAACAAACTCGGTGATATACCCTCCAATGGTACTATCAAATGAGTGATCTACTGCTCTTGACACGGCGTTATCAACTCTCTTGACCTTCTTGATCAGCGCTAACGTCCAAACCACAAGTGGCCTAGATCTAATCTCAAATTGGGTATCTGCTAACCTTGCTAGCCACTCGTATAACTCCCTATGGATTCCTCCAAAGAAAATCTTGTGTATATGAATACAGATATATATTTCCATCGAATCCTATGTACTAAGATTAGGGTTCTTGTTCTAGGCTTCAACGAAGTCCTTTCTTGAGCTTCTATCCACTTATGAATCTTTGTCCTTGATGAAAACCACCTTGACATTACCTCAAGAATATTCTTGTCTCGGAAACGGAACCATTTGTTGGCACAGGGGCATACCCAGGGTTCAACTCCAAGAGCGCACCAACAAGCCATAACTACAAGCCCTTTCGGCAACACCTGGGAGGCAGATGCAGTCTCACCTAAAGTAGCTACAAGGAGGTTGCAGGACAGAGATGTCTACAACCAAAGGGAATACCAAGTGGATCCAATACAAGAACAATACAACATTTATATATCACTTACCAGCTCAAATATACTCCGCACAACTATCTATCAGATCTAACGCAGTAATGTAATAATAGTATATCAAATGGCAAAGGACATAGCATCAATCACACACAACACAAGATATATGTGGTTCACCCTTTCTCTAGGGCTACGTCCACATAAATGTGATTTATAATATATTAATATGAAGCATACAGTTTTTGTCTGCGCTCTCAGTTAGCAGATCTTCTCTCTTCTCCTCTCTATCTCTCCCCTCCCTGTGCACCCAGCTACATGGTTGATATTCGCACCCAGTTGAAGATCTTACAATACTAGAAGGCTCTTACACTTAGCACTTCTCAATCACACAACAATAATCACTCATGCCAATAACAAAAGCTAGAACCAACCATCTTCCCTCATCTAGGTTCTTATTTATATATTACAATAGCTCACTGACAGCCTTAGGCCGAGACCTAAGTGTCAAAACCCTAGGTGTCTAAAACCCTAGGTCAACTTGACCTGTAATTTTAGGGCTTCGCTAGCCTGTCTTTCCTTCCTTCTCGTGCGGTGCTCCAAAGCATCCAACGGTGGATTTTTCCGCTTGTTGAGTTGTCCACGATTCGTCTTCCTTTTGGATCTGTCATCCTCGATCTTCTTGTCCGACAACCTTCTTTCTCTTACTTCGCACCATATTTTCTACTTTTTGCTCACTTTGACCCAGTATAAGTAACTGTGTCTTCTGTGCAATTCGTATTTTGCCTTTTCTTCCTTGATCTTCGCTTGCTTCCATAACCAAGGGCCAACACATGTTATGGCGATTTGCAACTCGCCTCCTGAATCCATTCAAGGAGGCAATGACAATTTGGTCTGGGGGCACAAAATCACAATCGAGTGACATAACTAAGTTTCGTAAGCTCTGAAAGTTCCATATGGCCAACGCCCATGCAACCATGGTGCCCACAATCGCATAAAATAGGGGTTGTGAAAAATGACCCCCTGTGTCGATTTTTCATTGTGCCTCACTGAGGAAAACCCTAGTTCTGGAGATACTTTAACAAACATTTTTTCAGGTGACGGAATCACATAAGAGGGGTACCCCTATCTAGCATCTGGTGCTAGGATTTTGTTAGCGATATTTCTTTTCATGGGTTCGAGAGCATTCGAGTCTGCGAGTTGCACGAAATGCTTAAGCGCAGCACGGGAGAATTCCTGTTTTTTTTCAAGTAGCAGGTCAAGCGAGCGGGCAAAATGTCGTCGGCAGCATCCAAGGTCTATTTTTCGAAGCAGATCAACAGTCGGTGGGTATTTGCATATTAACCGAGTCGCGTCAATTATCGCGTTTAAATGTTTAAGGAAGTCAACGGCTGGAATCCTTCAGGAGGAACTCGCGAAGTTACGAGGGTCGTTGATAGCAAGCAATTCAAGCGCAGTAGTCATTTCTCGAACTCGGGGTTCGTAAGTTCAGGGGGAAATCTCAGTCGTTCATTCGAAGTGGACACCTGACGTACGATTGGTCTCCCTCGCCTCCTCTCCCATTGCAACTTTAAAGCATAAAGACTAGCTCCTCCCAGCCGCGAGACGCGAGGTGCCGGGAAAGTCTCAGACCCGGGCCCACAGTATCGGGGGGCAATCTCAGTCGTTCATTCGAAGCGGACACCTGGCATGCGATTGGGATCCCTCGCCTCCTCGCCCATCGCAACTTTAAAGCAGAAGGACTAACTCCCCCCAACCGCGAGTCGCGAGGTGCCGGGAAAGACTCGGACCCGGGCCCACAGTATCGCCGAGATGATCAACGTCGTCCATCCAGAGGGACACGTGGTGCGCGATTAGGCTCCTTGCCTTCTCACCCCTCGCAAATTTGAATATTGAGGACTATCCTTCTCCCAGCCGCGAGACGCGAAGTGCCGAGGGCATCCAGGACTCGGGCCCACAGTTTTTCTGAGGTGATCAGAACCGTCCATCAAAGAGGGACACGTGGTGTGCGATTAGGCTCCTCGCCTTCTCGCCCCTCGAAACTCCAACACACAAAAAACAGCACCTTCTCATCCACGAGACGCGAAGTGCCAAAGTTCCTGAGCATATCGTCTCGGCCACTCCCTGAGGAAGCAGTTAATGAAAATCCAATGGGTGGTTGGAGCCTCTCTTCATTCATTAAGTGTGAAGTATGGAGGGTCTGGTAAGCGGTCCGCTCAAGAGGGTCTTGTGTACCCATTCTTTCAGGAAATCCATGCCGAGTCCTCGACTAGCCGAAGGAAGTCTGAACACGCTAGCTCGGCGCTTAATGGCTCAGCTACTCCCCTTGCTAGAGCCACGCGCAGTTAAGACGGCGTCTGTCATAGGCGTACGATCGTCCAGTCTGCATGCGCAGACTGTCAGAAGACATGCAGACGCAATGTTATTAATGCAGTATCTTGTTTTCGCTGTTGTGTTTTGTTTTGAGTATATGTAGGCATTTTCGCCATTTTTGTAAGTATCGATGGTAGAGCGAAGCTCCCGGTTGTAAAGTTTTAACAGATATCTTAGCTCTAGTTGTGCATCTGTATGTAATACTTCTTGTTTAATTGCAGACAGTCTTTCTTTTCCCGTCTAAGTTTTCATCTTGCACTACGAGAGTTCGTGATCGACTGATTCGCATGAATTGTGGCATTTATGTTACGATAAAGGATTTATTGGGGCATTATTGTTCTCTCTGGTTTTCTATGTTTGAGCGTAAGAAGATCTTACGTTTAGATGTTTTCTTCCACAGTCTGTTAGGAACCTGATGTTTAGAACAGACCTTTGCATTTCTCTGATACAAGTCTTCCCCCTACTCACCCTTACTACAACTCACTGTCTGAAGTTACCTAAGACCTCACTTGCGCATGCATGCCTGGCCTAGTTTCAAAGTTGGAACCACATCGTCTGAGTTAATCTCCATTTGATCACCCAATTAAACAAATCGTGACATTAAACTGATGGGTGTCGGGCTCTGCTACTGCAAGAAATCCAGGAGTGACTTTCGTCGCCAACATTTTTGGCATCGTTGTCGGGGACGAAGTTGAATATTTTCCCTGGGTAGAACGACAACGATCAACTAATTCTGAAGGTGCATCATAAATCAGAATTATTCAGATTGCTACTGTGCACCTGGCGACTCCACTGTGGCGACTCCATTGTCTCCACATCACTGTTTCAGCTGTGACTACTGTTAGCACACCTGAAAGATGACCCTAAGGAGCTTTCTCGAGAAGGTTTTAGCGACTACTTTCTCAGCCTGAGGAGCTTCCTAGGGTAACGACACGTTAAGATATGGCCTTTGATGATGAACAAGGACCAGACACACTTGAAGTTATGCATCTTTCACCTGGCGACTCCATGATTCAAGGATCGATTGGCGACTCCACTATTTCGATATGGAGAAAATTTTGGCTCAAAGGTTTGATTTCTGTGACTTTTCTCAGATAGTTGGCTTTCCTAATGCCCTTCCTAATAGAGACTATGGGAAGATTTCCTCCTAGAATTTCATGCATCATATTGGGAAGAACCAGCTGAGCATTTACTGGACTTCCATGAGGCTATCCACCGACACAATATCACGCATGAGGATGTCTGGATTAAGCTCTTCAGGTATTCATTGAAGGGAGATGCTCTTGAATGGTGTCGGTCTCTTCCCACTGCAAGCATCCGCTCTTTAACAGGTTTTCATACAGCTTTCAATTCATTTTGCAAAGACTATTATCTAGTTGTTCGCTTGTTTGAAAACTGTTGCGAAGAGTTTTCTTCGCTTCATGAAGCCTCTGTTGGCCCTGAAGACCATGTCCATGATGAAGCCCTTACTGTGGAAGAAAGAATCTGCTGTGAAAATATAGAGGTGTTGGACGATATTAATTGTGTTAGCCCCAGAACGGAAGCATCTGACATCATATCAGATGCATCTGTTCTTTTAGATCTTCATGAAGATCAACACGCCTCTTGTGGAGATTATGAGTTTGCAGAGCAGATGTGGTTCATAGTAGATGGCTCACCTAAGTATCGGGTTGAAGCAGATGTCCCTAGTAGCTCTGCTCATGATGACGAAGACCCTCTCTTTTTAAAAGAGGGGTTAGTTGTGGAAGAGGATTCTTCTCTTTTCCCCCAGGGGGTTTCTCATGATATATGTTTACCTGGGATTAGAGAGAAAATGATTATGTATGAGCAGCCAGAATCAGCAGGTCCCATTGTCCCTGGAATAGAAATTTTCGATGGGATCATTGTTCTGGAGGAGGGGCATATCCATGAAGAAAAAACCCTCTTTGATGTATATTATAGTGATGATGAGAAGCAAGCTTATCCTACATTTGATCACTATAAATATACTGAAGATCCAGTCAGCCAGAAGAACCACCCCATGGTCCCTATTTATGATGAATATGAATCTGACCCGGGGAAGAGCCAAGAAGAGGCACCAAAAGAACCAGAGGAGCAGTCGAAGATGCAGTTTACAGACTGCGTGGAGCCAGTCAACGGGCATCCAGCGCCTGAGATCAATCAACCTATGTCAGTTGTCCACCCACCTGTGCTCACCAGAAATATTCAACCACACATCCACAACTATGTAGCAGAAGAGGTCGTATTTCGCCAATTCCTTGGAAATGGCCACTCATTCAATGACCCTGTCAGAAAATACATGGAGTGGCATTTCTCCTATGCCTTGGAGCCGCCCTATTTCATCTCAACTCTAGCCTGTAAGGAGGAGTTGATGAGTGTAACCATTCTGCTGTCACGGCTACACCATCTGCTGATGATCATTGACAGAAGGAAGGAGCTTCTATCCAGGAAGCTGCTTGAATGGATATGGTGGAAGTTCTCTTTCACCTAGCCCATGCAAAATATTTTATTAGTTTAGGATTGTATATAAATAAGCTCCTTTGAGCATGTAGCTTTATTTTGTTACTTTTATTTTTCGGCCTGTATTTTCAGCAGCAGGATGTTTTCAGCATGACTCCATAGCCCAACAGCAAGGCACTGAAGTTGCGGAATGAGTTCTTAGAGCATCGCAGGGACGAATCTATCCCCCATGGAGCCTAATGTTAGTGATATTTCTTGTCATGGGTTCGAGAGCATTCGAGTCTGCGAGTTGCACGAAATGCTTAAGCGCAGCACGGGAGAATTCCTGTTTTTTTTCAAGTAGCAGGTCAAGAGAGCAGGCAAAATGTCGTCGGCAACATCCAAGGTCTATTTTGCGAAGCAGATCAACAGTCGGTGGGTATTTGCAGATTAACCGAGTTGCGTCAAGTATCACATTTAAATTTTTAAGGAAGTCAACGGCTGGAATCCTTTAGGAGGAACTCACGAAGTTACGAGGGTCGTTGATAGCAAGAAATTCAAGCGCAGTAGTTATTTCTCAAACTCGGGGTTCGTAAGTTCGGGGGGCAATCTCAGTCGTTCATTCGAAGCGGACACCTGGCGTGCAATTGGGCTCCCTCGCCTCCTCGCCCATCGCAACTTTAAAGCATAAAGACTAGCTCCTCCCAGCCGCGAGACGCGAGGTGCCGGGAAAGTCTCGGACCCGGGCCCACAGTATCGGGGGGCAATCTCAGTTGTTCATTCGAAGCGGACACCTGGCATGCGATTGGGCTCCCTCGCCTCCTCGCCCATCGCAACTTTAAAGCAGAAGGACTAACTCCCCCCAGCCGCAAGTCGCGAGGTGTCGGGAAAGACTCGGACCCGGGCCGACAGTATCACCGAGATGATCAAGGTCGTCCATCCAGAGGGACACGTGGTGCGCGATTAGGCTCCTCGCCTTCTCGCCCCTCCCAACTTTGAAGATCGAGGACTAGCCTCCTCCCAGCCGCGAGACGCGAAGTGCCGAGGGCATCCAGGACTCGGGCAAACAGTTTTTCCGAGGTGATCAAAATCATCCATCAAAGAGGGACACGTGGTGCGTGATTAGGCTCCTCGCCTTCTCACCCCTCGCAACTCCAACACACAAAAAACAGCTCATTCTCATCCACGAGACGTGAAGTGCCGAAGCTCCTAAGCATATCGTCTCGACCACTCCCTCAGGAAGCAGTTAATGAAAATTCAGCGAGTGGTTGGAGCCTCTCTTCATTCATTAAGTGTGAAGTATGGAGGGTCTGGTAAGTGGTCCGCTCAAGAGGGTCCTGTGTACCCATTCTTTCAGGAAATCCATGCCGAGTTCTTGACTAGCCGGAGGAAGTCTGAACATGCTAGCTCGGCGCTTAATGGCTCAGCTACTCCCCTTGCTGGAGCCACGCGCAGTTAAGACGGTGTCTATCATAGGCGCACGATCGTCCAGTCTTCATGCGCAGACTATTAGAAGACATGCAGACGCAATGTTATTAATGCAGTATCTTGTTTTCACTATTGTGTTTTGTTTTGAGTATATGTAGGCGTTTTCGCCATTTTTGTAAGTATCGATGGTAGAGCGAAGCTCCCGATTGTAAAGTTTTAACAGATATCTTAGCTCTAGTTGTGCATCTGTATGTAAGACTTCTTTTTTAATTGCAGACAGACTTTCTTTTCCCGTCTAAGTTTTCATCTTGCACTACGAGAGTTCGTGATCGACTGATTGGCACGAATTGTGGCATTTATGTTACGATAAAGGATTTATTGTGGCATTATTGTTCTCTCTAGTTTTATATGTTTGAGCATAAGAAGATCTTGCGTTTAGATGTTTTCTTCCACAGTCTGTTAGGAACCTGATGTTCAGAACAGACCTTTGCATTTCTCTGATACAAGTCTTCCCCCTACTCACCCTTACTACAACTCATTGTCTGAAGTTACCTAAGACCTCACTTGCGCATGCATGCCTGGCCTAGTTTCAGAGTTGGAACCACATCGTCTGAGTTAATCTCCATTTGATCACCCAATTAAACAAATCGTGACATTAAACCGATGGGTGTCGGGCTCTGCTCCTGCAAGCAATCCAGGAGTGACTTATGACGCTAACAGATTCCAACAGAACTGATGGTTCGTCGATCCAAGGCATTATTTGTGTGTTATGGTGCATTTCAATTCGCCTCCTAGAGTCATTCAGGGACATAATGGCAATTTAGATTGTCTGAATATTGATCGATCAACTGTAGCACAATAAATACCACCCCCAAAAACCTCATCACCTCTCCATAATACATTTTTAACCACTTTTTGTAAAGTTTTGAGGGTTTCAACCTCTAAAGGAATGGACCCCATAGGAGGATCCTTTGAAAACTTTGCCTCCAATGGACTATGGAATCCTTTTATAATAGGAGAAGTCCAGATATTGCAACCTTCATATGGACCAACATAGAATTCAACCATATATTCTTTCATCCTACAAAACCCTTATCCTTATCAACTATCACCATCCAGATCCATGGATGGTATATTCTACCTATCAAATGTTTATATTAAACATTACATTTTATCATCCTGACAATAACATTATATCTTGAACTCATTGTCTATTACTTTTTCCAATAATACATTAGCAATCATTATATGCCACTTTATAATTTGGTCTTTAATCTGAGATTATTATCTTCTTCAATGTCTTCATGTTGCATTCATTTGTAACCTGGGCTAAGGCTATCATTGAGATTAACAACTATGCTTATGAAGCTAAATTGTTCACTCCCTTTCTTTTCCTTCAGATAAGCAGTCTGTGATAATAGGAATAACTCACAATTTGACAAAAAAGATACCTCGATTAATTTTACTTTATGTTTTAAGAGAAATAGCAGCAAGGAGAATCAATGTTATAGTTGGATGCATGGTAATTTAAATCTTTACAATTGTTTTAATGAGCAATTAGTTCTTCACAATTAATTATGGAGAGGATGTTGCATTGGTGCAGCCACACCTACATCAAATATCAACATTAGGTACTTGACACATGTTTAATGACTATTGTATCTCATCCAAGAAAGACAATGGGCCCATGAACATGCACTTTCAACAATTTTTTAACCCAATAAAAGAGGAATATGGAACTACAATTCATAGTATCCCATCATGTTGGTTTATCAAGGAGGAAGATGGACCCACAAACCCTCTACAACATGCCAATGAGTACACCGATGAAGAAGGATAGTGTGCCCCAAAATTTAAGTACACTAGTGAAGAAGGATAGTGTGCCCCAAAATTTAAGTACACTAGTAAAGAAGGATAGTGTGCCCCAAAATTTGTTTCCTTAGCAACTTGCCAAAATCATAGATCCATGGGGTCGGGAAGCTAGTGATTACGGGAATAATATTATTTGTACTAATCCTAGGAACTCCCTAGAAGACTTGAGGTATCCAAGAAATTCCCATTATAAATACTCTTATCTATAGCTTAAGTTTGGGTAGATTTTGGATTTCACATAGTTAGGAGGCTTCAACTATGCCCCTTTTTTGGTATGATAATGGATAGAGGTCTAAAATGCCTCATGGCCCTTTAATGCTACTAAACTGAGTGAGATTACTACGCTACAAGATGTTTGATGAAATAATTTAAAACATAAAGTTGATTTTCATATTAGCACTTCTTGTCTCCTTTCCATAGATATAGAAATGTTTTGATTACTCCTAGGCATTTGAGATACTTACAAAAGAAACTGAATTTCTTGCTTGATCCTTAATTTTTCACGGGCAATGTTTGAATTGAGATTTAACTTTCTATTTACTCTTGTGGTGTAATTGGAAACATGTCTCCTTTTAGAGGAGCAGACGGGGGTTCAAATAATGATGAGGATGAATATGATTTTTCTAAGACATGATTTACCTAGACATGAGGAGAGGGGGAAGCACCTCTAATTTTATTAGCATAAGTACTTGTCCAATGAGAAATTTTAACCTAACAATAGGTATTTCCCATTATCCAAACCATGGGTTTCAAGGACATCAAAGATATGGGAAAATATGAACAAGTCCCATCTGAGCTACCAATTATTGATAAAAGACCTAAAGGCCTAGGGATGAGTCCACTCCAAATACACCACTTGCTAAAAATGGAGAGCTATATTCTATCTTTACCCCGCCAACAAATAAGAAGGATGAATGTGAGAATATGATAGAGGATTTGAGTTAGAGGACTCTAGTCCTTCTTATTATCAAGCCATTCCAACCCCATTAGGAGCAATATGCTCAGGAAGGGAAACAAGCATCAATACAAATGTTTATTTTATTTGACCATGCCATTCTTCTAAGACTCTATAAGAGAAAGAGAGAAAAGGGGCCAAAAAAGATTCTTTAGTTGCACTAGAGCCTTCTTACTCAAGCTACACATAAATAAACAACTCAACACAAGAAATGCAAATTGACATATTAATATAACAATATCCAACTAAGTTATTGAAAGTCAACTAATGATACCTTATTCTCCATCCAAATAACAAAATAGGACCACTTTTTGTCTTGTATCATCTCAAATTCTAATTGTGATGTATAATGGCCATATTCTTGCTCCTGTCAAAACATGGCAGATGGACTAGTTAAAGTAATTAATATCCAATCATTTACGTTTTTGTACAATATTTTTAAAAAATATCAATTCAAATATTCCCAGGACTTACAAATTTGCATATTAAGGCTTCCAAACTTGTTTGGCCACTATTATGTGTGGCATGAAATTTGGCAAGCCTGACCTTCAAGGCCTTGTCCTTAAACATACACTAATTCAATTTAATTATGCACTAGTAAAATATATAAATCATTTAATGAATTTGAAATAATCTAGTGTTGAAAATTCAAATACCTGTGTGCTCTCCTCAACGGACTTCCTCTATGCATCTACTCTACAATATGCTTTCACGAGCTCTTTCCATACTTTCACACTTACATCAATCGGCCTTCTTTTGTTCCTTAGCTTAGGAGGAATTCCTTTTATCTTTTTCGTTTGGTTGCAATGAAATCTCATGCAATTTTGAGTCATTTGTTTTTTTATCTGCTTTACTGACCAACCTGTCCCAAATTTAGTCTCCATGTCATGCATGACTATTTTTTGAAGGTGCAAGGGTATCTTAGAGAATGGAAGATGTAGATTCTCTTTGAAGCGTTGAAGGCATGATTCCTTCAACCTACGCATGAACACTTTCCCGACATCTGTCATTATGATATTCCTAGAGACAACATCATATTCTACCTTGGTTTTGAATGTACCAATGAAAGATGCATAACATGTATTGGTGGTGGAAGAAATCTATGACCCATGAGTGGTTGGGACATTGGACGTCTCTACTCCTTGTTCCACATTCTTAGAGGTTATTGAGATTGATTTTCTCCTTGATCTTTTGCATGATCCGAGAGTTGATGGGGAATCAATTGATTCCCTTTGACAGGGTTTCTTTGGTTGGATTGGTTTAGTGCCTTTAGTAGATCATTCTTCCACATATTTGGCAAGCATGGACAATTCCATACCTTCTAGTTTCTTCATTGCTTCTACCCCCAATATAGAATCCATTGCCTCTTTCAGTTTATCACTATCATGTCCCTATATATGTACAATAAATTTCTTATTTTAAAATTAAAATTAAAAAAAATAAACCATATATATAGGAAATTTCTTCATTTACAATTTTGAAATAAAAAAATAAAAAATACAATTCAAACAAGCAATGGAAACATGTACAAATCTATAAATTGAGTATGAAATACCTCATTCTAGAAAGAATCAGATCCATTTACTTGTTTCCCTCTACTGCTTGACATTTTTTGGCGTCCTAGGGTGATTTTTTTCCTTCGGACTGTGGAAAACCTCTTCTCTTTACTTTGTATGTGTTGAAACATTCGATGGGATTATAGATCGCTCAATTGGTTATGGGTCAACGAGGTCAAGTGGATATATATCATTTGTGGGTGGTGCCTCCACCTCCTTTTCTATTCCCTATTCTGAGGGGTGATCAACGATATTTGTTAATGTTCCTTTGCGTCGATCAACTACATATGTCTCTATGGGTGAGGCTCTTCTCATGCTTACCCATGCCTTTTCTCTCGGTGGTTCTTTTGGGTATGAGATTTTTTTTACAATGTTTGGGGACATGAGATTACCTGGACATTGTGTACATGTTTGGTTTTGGGTGCATACAGTCTCTATTAAATCTGTGAATGCACGTAATTGGTGTTATTGATTGCTTTTGGGTCCACGCAGGATCTATTGCGTGAATGATTGCTTTCTTTTGGTGTTATTAAAATCGTGAATGCGTGGGATCTATTAATTTTTGGTGAATTAATGTTGGTGCGCACGGGCTCTATTACATATATTTTTTTTCTTTGAATAATCGACGCTAAATTGAGCGCCATTAGCGCCGACCAGTGGCCAAAAAATGTAATCAATTTGGGGTGCTAAATGGGGCGCAAATTGCACCCCATTTAGCACACCAACTTGATAACATTTTTTGACCATTGGTTGGTGCTAATGGCACCCAATTTAGTGTTGATTATTCAAAGAAAGAAAAATTGCATTGCTTGGTTTCCAAATCAATTACCTAACATACACCATGTATTGTGAAAGGAAACCAAAAAAAATTGATGGAGATCAACTTAGAGTTTTACTTAGAATTTCAATGCTAGACATTTCTCATCTAGATAGATAATGTCAGCATCTGGCCTACTCTCTAAATGTGTAGAACTCAACCCAGGTAGAATGTACATGTAATTCATTCTAAGGTCATCCTTATTATAAGCAATTGGTAAGTGTATGCTCCCACAAAGTTTTTGGATTTTTTCAATTCACTTTGTTATGATTCACCATGTGCCTTAATCAAATCTCATCCACCATATTTGACTTAGAAACCAATAAAAGAATGCATGTGGTTGTTGGTGAGAAATGTCTACTTCACATAATTATGAAGTCATGGTGTTGGGTAGAATAATCATGGAAAAATTTATTAGCAATACCTCCTCATGGGAATTTGTTCCTCTCCTTAATTCTCATGGGAGTCATTCACCATAGACTCACCATTCTCATGTTCAAGAATTATTGAAGCTCCCCATGTTGCAATCCTCATGTTTTAGGATAAAATACAAACTTGAAAATAACCAAAACAGTTATGGTAGAGTAATAAACAAATTCAGAGCTAAGGCCTTCCTGAATTGGTTGCACCTTCAACTCCTCCCTTAGGGACATTACTACCCCTAGAAATAATACTAGGGTTGATTGGGTTTTCACCCCCTACACCTAAAAATCCAACAACATTCAACATCCCTAACATTGAATGTGGAAGATTGCGCAAAAAGGAAGAAAAAGTGTGTTTGGGAGGTAACTCGCCCACTTTGACAAGAAGAAGATCCACTAGATGAGTTAGTAAATGATTGAAATTAGCCAGAGGATGGTTATCAATGTTCTCTATAGTTGGAGGATAAAAATTTTCTTAAGGAGGAGGAGGAGGAGGAACCTCATCTCTTCTTAGGGGTATGTCATCAATACCCCACAAAAAAGCATGTTCTTATTCCTTTGTCCAACTAGACGGTTCACATTATCTTGATCCCATCCTTTGGGAATATTCAAAGCATTTGGTGCATTTAATCCCCTTCATTGCATACCAATACCATTTCATACCATTTCATACCAATACCAATACCATTGCATACCATTTCTAATACCATTGCATACCATTGCTAATACCATTACATATTGTTGTATACCAATACCATTGTATACAAATGCATAATAAATATTGTTTCCAATACCATTGCATACCATTCCATACCAATACCATTGCATACCAATGCCAATACCAATGCATACCATACCATTGCCAATACGATTGCATACAATTGCATACCATTGCATACCAATACCATTGCATACTAATATCATTGCATACCATTGCATACCATACCATACCATACCATTGCATTGGACCGTTAAAAGTGATCATATTAACAAGATAGTATCAACAACATTCTCTCGGTGCATAGATGTTATGTGACTAATGTCATTGTTGTGTATTACAGGATCCAGAGGAGGCCATGGATAGAGGACGTGGACAATGTAGACGTACTAAATCAACAAGAGGAAAGTAGGTGGCCATAGAATCAGATACTGAATTTGTAGATACAATAAAGGTAAGAAGACAAAAAAACCTCAACCAAAGGAGGATGGTGTTTATGAATTCACAAATGCTACAACATGGTCGAGATAAAGGTATATAAACTATGTTTGTTTTTTGTTTTTTTAAATCCAAAACATGATATCAATATGTCAAATATATGAGTAAAGTGAGGTTTTGTGTTCGATAGTATATTGGTTGAATGATATAATTGGTGTACTGAACATCATGGACTATGTTGTGGATTATAGGGGCCAAACGAGGCCATCGCAACAAATCATGTCATATCAAATAAGGATACATCAAATGTCGCGGGACATCAGGTAATCAAACTTTGACTTAACTTAGGAAGCATTTTGTGATACGTCCATCCTTTTTCACAGTATTGTTAAAATTTATAGTGTATTATCCAATCTTGAAATAAATTAATGCATGTTGTTGATTATTTCAGATGGAGATTGGAGCAAGTGAACAGCCTAAGTGTTCAACTAGCAAAAGAAAAAATACATATGTACGTGGGTGTGGACCTAAAACTGTTAAATCACAAAGAACACAGTGGGTGGAAGAGGATATGACAATGAATCCTCCAGACACAACAAATAATTGCACTGAAGAAGAGGTTGGTCAAGGCTATTATATTGATGTATATATGGTCATACATTTTATATTTTAATTTGTTAAGCCATATTTGATTATATTTCTTTGAAATTGATACATTTATGATTTATCCAATTGTTTCCAAACATTAAATAATGGTTTTGTTTGTTCATAGGTAGAAGATGATGATGAAAGAACAACTATTAATACCCAAGATCCAACTGGGTTATTAAGATTTGGACGGGATGATCCAAACCATCCTTTAAACCATACCAAGGTGAAAAGAGCATATTTAAAGAGAATTCTACCACCTAAGAAATTGGAACAGATGATGGCATGCCACCTAGCCTTAGTGATCATGATCATGATAGTGAAAATGCAGTGCATGAAGAAGGATTGAATGAAAGGCTTAGAGGTTTCTTTCGGGATGGAAACAATGATGAAAATAATGATAATATGGATGACAGTAACAATGACAGCATGGGTAATTACCACCAACGTAGTGTTGATGATAACAACATGAAATACTCCAGCAAAGACACCCATGTTCAAATCGAGTGCAAGTAGAACCTCAAAAATGGCATGCACATTAATATTATTAGAAATCAAGTCACTATTTGGTTGGTCAGACAAAGGATTCACCACCCTACTGAAGTGAGTTGAAATATATTTCTTACAATGAATTGTCAATTGGTGTACGTAATTCGTTTATGAATAGTCCTAATATAGATTGAAATATCAAACATGTTCATCATAAATCAAACATTCAATTGATCTAATCTTTGGCAATCTTACAGGGAACTAAAAACCAAAATATTTCCTGAAGAGAATGTGTTTCCATCAACTTGCAGAGAGACGCATCAGTTGTTGGTTGAGTTGGGGAATGAATATCAGAAAATTCATTCATGTGAAAATTATTTCATTTTATATAGATATGAATATCAAGACAAGGTAGAATTCCATGTATACAAAGAGAAGAGATAGCGTATAGATGTACAAGTTCCTACAGTTCCAAATAAGTTTTTACGTCACATGCCAATTATACCTAGACTTCAACGAATGTTCCTTTGCAAGTCACTTGCACAATTGATGGACTGGCATGCAAAGAATAGCAATAAATATGGATTCATGTGAATTGTGACCAACTCCAAAGCATTGAAACACATAGAGGAAAAATGGCTAAGAAAATTCAAAGATGAACCTTGTAGTATCAGGTTTGGTCTTGAAATTGATGGAGTGTGTCCATTCTCTCTCATGAGCTCAAATTATAGTTTTTGGCTAGTTGGATTGATAGTATACAATATTCCCCCATAGATGAGTGTTAGAAAGGAGCACCTTATGCTGACTCTCATTGTTTCAGGAAAACATCGAGTTAAAAACATGGATGTTTATCTTGTGTCTTTTATTGATGAAATGCAACTGCTATGGAAAGGCATAAGAATGTATGGAATATCACGTCCTCCATCAAATAGGTCCTTCATGTTATATGGTGTGCTATGTTGGACTATTCATGATTTCCCAAGACTTGGTGTTCGTTCTGGTAAGATAAAAAAAATTACGTATTTACACTAATAATTTATTTTCATCCCAACATTCACACTTAGTTTTATACTATTATTTTGATGTTATCAACCTTACTTATTGAATTGCAAAGCTTCAAACAAAGGGGATATTTGCATGTCCAAGATGTGCAGAACCATTTCAAGCACGTTATTCTAAATATCTACATAAATTTATTTATGCAAACAACATGGTTTTTCTACCACCGGAGCATAGGTTTAGAAACCGCCATAAGAATCAATTTGATGGAAAAGTTGAAAATAAATTCCCTCCCATGATTATGGGTCCAACTAATTGGCTTAAGAAGTATGAAGATGTTGAATTAAAAGGTTGGCAGAATTTTTTTGATGGGGGTGATTATATTGAAGAACCGGAACAAGTTGTAATTAAGATTCCAGAAGGGATGAAAAGGAAATTCATATTTTGTGATCTCCCTTACTGGAAGGATCTATTAATATCTCACCTATTTGATCCTATGTACATCTTCAAAAATCTCCCAGATTCAATATTTCGACATATATCAAGCAAAGAGAAGGACACATTGTCTTCGAGGAAAGATATTTCTCTTTCGCATACCAAATTAGATAGAAAACATTTGTGGCCAAACATGGAAAATGAAACATATGCAGAAGCTCCATGGATTTTGAAAAAGAAAGAGCTATACCAACTAAAAAATATCATACGTTCAATAAGGACACCTACTGGCTATGGGTCATCATTGGTTAAAACTTTTATAGTTGATGGACATATCAAAGGATTTAAAACACATGATTTTCATAATTTTATGAAGGTATTGTATATCATCATTTAACTTTTATTGGTAAAATTGATTAGGTACTAAAGATATTATGATATTCTATTGTGTGACATAAATAACTAATGGCCTTTCATAAATGTGTTTGACAACATATCATGTCATTGGCAATTAGGGGGGATTCATGTCTTACAATTGACTTGAGGAATGCCATAAGTCAATTGTCAACATTTGCAAGGTATGTGGTATGGAATGTTCATGTATTGTGAGAGACATAGAGATATTGTTTTTCATTTAAATGTTTGCCTAAAGCTTCATACTAATTTACTATTCTTATATTAGGTGGGTGACATCCAAGGAGATCCATGAATGTGAAGTGCCAAAATGGAAGAAGAAAATTGCAGAAATTGTATGTGTATTTGAGAAGCAGCTCCCTACAAGTCCATTTACTTGTACACCTAGTCGATGACATTGAATTGGAGGGTGTCGTATCAACGAGGTGGATGTTTTTCTTTGAGAGGTATATGAAAACTCTAAAAAGATATGTCCGACAAAAAGCACATCCATAGGGTTGCATGGTTGAAGGGTATGTATTGAATGAAGCATCTTTCTTCCTATGTGAATTCCTTGGTAAGGATTTCGAAAATGGGCCACACTTCTGGGATGAAGAACGAGCATCAGATATTATTGATGGAGAAAAACCAGAATCTAATGATGTTCAAGTAGAAATTAGTAAGTAAACCCATTATCATTGTGGTTGGTTTTATTGCAATCATTAATTTACTCTATAATTTATTTGCCAAATTAACAAAATGGCCTTTGGAGTTTGAAATAAACATGTTGACATGTAATAGGTGTAGACGAAAGTGTTATACTGGACAAGTTCATTTTGTACCACATGGAATTTATGAACAAATGGATTGATTCGTATGATAAAAAGAGAGAAGAAGTGTTAGAATCAAGGAGACAATTTAATAGATCAAACCCAAGGAAAACCCCATTTCCTACTAATCTACAAGGGGAATGGGGCAAAGATTACACACTAGAATGGGTTATTGAACAAATTAAAAATCAAATAGAAGATGCAGGTATAGATTCAAACATAATAGAAGATGAAATTGACATGTCTAGAGGATGTGAAAGAAAAGTACAGTTGGAATTTTACAAAATGTTGTTTCCTTATAGTTTTGACACTATTAACTATTTTAATATTCGTCATTATATTTGTTTTAACCGAAATAAATGGTCTTTCACATGCAAGGAAATATCCATCAATGTGGGCATATGGTTGAAATTATCGTGTAGAATGTGTAGATGTAAAGAGACGATCCTTCAATTGTGGTATCATGGTTGACTTCAAGCAATCCAGTCGATCGAGATCAAAAGATAAGAATATTATTGAAGGACATCTACAATATGTTGGGAAAATACAAGAAATTATTGAGTTGGATTGGCGCTCTTTTAAATGTTTTATTTTTAAGTATAGATGGTATGAAGCATTTAAGAAGACATGAAGACATGATACCCATAGTGGATCATTTTCTATAGATTCCTCAAGGTTTCTACTAGAGGATAAGGAGGCTTATGTTCTACCAATTAATTGTGAGCAAGTATTTCTTTAACTCAAACAAGAAGTGGTAGTGATCAATAATCTATTAATACATTGTTTATTACGAATATATAAATGTGTTTATTAATCAATAAAATTGTTATAAAATATGTCTAATATATGTATGTACTCATTCATGTGCGGGTATTTTTCTATGAAGATATTTTGGACTGGAAATGGATGTTTTTCATACATTATGATCCAAGATTAAGGCATGTATTTGACGATGCATTAGTGGATACATCTGAGAAAAACAATGGTGGCCAACAAAATGAGAGAGAGGGATTAGAGAACATCGAATAAATTGACATCCATGATGATTTTGAAGATGGTTATGTTCGGGCACAAGAAGACAACAATCTAGAGTCGGATGATGTTATGGAAGACAACAATATGGATGGTATAGAAAATGATGATCCAAATACATCTGGTAACAATATGGATGGTCTACAGTCAAATTTCAATGATGATGATGTTAAGAACCAAATATTTTCATACAGAAATACCTCAAAGATTCAGAGAACAATATAGAAAACCGCAACTTTATTATAGAAACCCTTGAGGTAGGGCAACACCATACAATGGATCCTATTATGGAAGGGATCCTCTCTTGTTCACTTGCCTCTTCGAGGGGGCATCCTCCTATTGAGATACCGCTCCAAATACAATACTTCTCTTCATGTCTCATTACATTGCTTGAACTCCTTTATATAGTGCTACCATCACCTAAGAACATTCTAGAGGAGGAATCTTCTAGAAGTAGAACCTTCTAAGAATTCCTCTTACATTTATTATATCTAACTATCGATTTATTATATCTAACTACCATAGTGGGCCTTATTTAATAATATAGTGAACCTAGTCCACCTTACGTTGAATGGCCTCCACTATTATCACTATGGGCCCTCTGTGCCTCCCCACTACCTCTCTAACCACCTTACATTCCATCCCCCTTATGAAAGCGTTGTCCTCAACGCTTGATGTACAACCATATACCAGGGTCCCATGGATAAGTGTGGGCCTTAGTGCTGAATTAGACTAGAGAACCAGGGTCCCATTGAGAAATGGAAGCCTCCATGTTGAAGTAGTCCAACCGCGATTGTAAACCAGGGTCCCATGTCAAATTTATCCTGTGAACCCCACATGGAAGATATTAGCACCCAAATAAGAATATCCATCTACATAGTGGGAAATGAGAAAATATGAATTTGGAAGGAACAATACCATTGTAGAATATGTAGTTTGGACACTGGTAACTAGCTCCTGATGTGGTATATTGATGTTCTCTACACAAGGTGGAGTAGAGTCATCAAATAAAATATGGAAGTGGTTGTCATCCCATAAATGAAAACTATCCATATATTAATCATCGCAATCAGCCTCAAAATCATACCAAGCATATATTTCTTGATTATATTCATCCCTGAGGTCCTCCATAAGAAATCTCTCCTGCATGTTATCCAATGAATCTTGAATACTTCGAAAACTATCATTGAGGCCATCTACAAAGCCATCAAATCTATCAAACAATTGGGCTTTGAATGCTTCAGTAATATGTAGAATTTTTTTGAGGGTTTGAGAAGAAATAGCCATCTGAGCACCCTATGAACTCTTCAGTGTAGCAGCCTTCACGAAAAAACCTAAAAAATAGAACAATAAGTTACGACAGAAAATCGCGGTTTGTTTCTGGAAAAACCCTAAAAAACTGTTGAATTTAAAATGCCCATAACTTCACTTCTTGGACTCCGTTTCGGCTGATTTTTTTTTGAAATTGGGTGAAATTGTGAGAGGAATTAAGATCTATAATTTGTTTTGTCAAAGTCGGCCTCCAGTTGCTAAAAATTAAAAATTTAAGGGAAAAAAAAAATGTGACGCCGTCCACGGAAAAAACCCTGAAAAATTGCAGATTTTAAAACTTCAATATCTTGACTTCCCGAGCTCCATTTAAAACGATTTGTTTTTTAAAATTGGGTGTTTTCTGAGAGGAACTCAGATATACAACCTTTTTCTGAAAATTTTTCACATAAATATACCAAAAAATTCTAGAATGTCGCGACCCTCTTTTTTTTCTTCTCTAAAAAAAAAATCTGCAAAAATAAAAAATATTTGTCCACAATGTGTGTCAAGGAAAGTGTTTTGATACCACTTGCTAAGAACCAAATATTTTCATACAGAAATACCACAAAGATTCAGAGAACAATATAGAAAACCGCAACTTTATTATAGAAACCCTTGAGGTAGGGCAACACGATACAATGGATCATATTATGGAAGGGATCCTCTCCTGTTCACTTGCCTTTTCGAGGGGGCATCCTCCTATTGAGTTACTGCTCCAAATACAATACTTCTCTTCATGTCTCATTACATTGTTGGACTTCTCTCCATAATGTGCTCTATATGAGGTGAAGGAGAATCATCAAATAGAAGATAGAAGTGGTTGTCATTGTAGAAATGACAACTATCCATATACCGATCATCACAATCGTCCTCCAAAGCATACCAAGAATACACTTCTTGATGATATTCATTCATGATGTCTGCCATAATAAATCTCTCATGCATGCTATCCAATGAATCTTGAATACTACGAAAACTGTCATTGAGACCATGTGCAAGGTCATGGAATCTGTCATGCAATGTGCCACACCATTGGGCTTTGAATGCTTCAGTAATATGTAGAATTTCTTTGAGGGTTTGAGAGGAAATAGACATATGAGCACCCTATGAACTCTTTGGTCCTACAGTCGTTATGAAAAAACTCAAAAAATAGAACAATAAGTTACGGCAGAAAATTGTGGCTTTTTTCTGGAAAAACCCTAAAAAATTGTTGAATTTAAAATGCTCATAACTTCACTTCCCGGACTTTGTTTCGGTTGATTTTTTTTTTTGAAATTGAGTGAAATTGTGAGAGGAACTCAGATTTGTAATTTGTTTGGGCAAATTCAGCTTCCATATGCTACAGAAATTAAAAAAAAAATGGCGCCGCCATCCGCGGAAAAAACTCTAAAAAATTGCAGATTTTAAAACTTCAATATCTTGACTTCCCGGACTCCGTTTCAGACGATTTGTTTTTTTAACTTTGGTATTTTTATGAGAGGAACTCAGATATACAACTTTTTTCTACAAATTTTGCACAGAAATATACCAAAAACCTCTGGAATGTCGCGGCCCTCTTTTTTCTTCTCCAAAAAAAATTTGCAAAAATAAAAAATATTTGCTCACAATGTCTGCCAAGGAAAGTGCTCTGATAAAAAAACACCACAATAGAAATACAAGAACAATATGAAAAATCTATTTTATTACTATCAAAACCCTTGAGGTAGAGCAACACATACAATGGATCCTATTATGGAAGGGATCATCTTCTATTCACTTGCGTCTTCGAGGGGGCATCCTCCTATTGAGCTACTGCTCCAAATACAATACTTATCTTCATGTCTCATTACATTGCTTGAACTCCTTTATATAGTGCTACCATCACCTAAGAACATTCTAGAGGAGGAATCTTCTAGAAGTAGAACCTTCTAAGAAGACCTCTTACATTTATTATATCTGACTACCCATTTATTATATCTAACTACCATAGTGGGCCTTATTTAATAATATAGTGGATTTAGTCCACCTTACATTGAATGGCCTCCACTATTATCACTATGGACCCTTTGGGCCTCCCCACTACCTATCTAGCTACTTTACAGATGAAGATGATGCAGGTCAAGATGAGGATGATGTTAATATAAACTATTTGAAAGATCATATGAACATTGACAATGATACATTAGATGACATTGTTGCAAACAATGATGTTAATGACCAAGACTTCTAAATTTTCAGAATTATGTGTAATTCGTGTTTAAAAAATGATGATTATTATGGCCTAAACTTTGAAATGGTTCAGTATTATTTGTGTCAATACAAATTACTGTTAATAAATGTAGATCACTTCCACTCTAATCCTAGCAGAAGAGAAGAAGAATTTAATCAAGAAAGCAAATGACACAAGCAATCACACAATACACTGATATTTTACCCTGGAAAACCATCATTCCTTTGAGTGTTTTGCTCTCTTATTGTCTTATTCATTCAGACTAAAAGGTTACATGTCTAACCTTGGTCCAAACTTAAGACACGATCGACATCATACCCTCTTGCATAGGCAAGAACAACCCTGTAGCCAATTTGGCTTACATATGCATGACCAACAACCTACACTTACACATGCATTAACCTGCAAAAGTGAATTCTATGATCACCTGCAACAACAACCTTTACGACCTTACAACATGCCTCTTTATAGGCAAAACCTATAAATATTGGCACCCAAAAAACGGTTACAGATCCATGCATATCATTGGCAACAAATCCCGCAAATCCTGGGATTTTGTTACAGTTGACTCCAAGTCAGTTTTACCATTCGAATACCAGTCAGCCTTCATTCAGTCTCTATTCGGTCATCTCACACCCACACTTTGATATCTTGTTGGTTGACTTGTCATCGATATATTTGACTTTGACTTTACCCGGTCGACTTCCTCGACCTTCGACTTGTTGTCGATCTACCTCAACTTCGACCTGTTTGTGATCCACCTCAACTTCGACTTATTGTCAATGTTGTTGATCTACCTCGACTTCGACCATCATTTGATTCGCCTCCACTTGACTTTTACCACAAAGAATATAACAACCCAACATTCTCCCACTTGTTGTCTTCTTTGTTGAAACAAGAGATTCTTGAACTTTCGCTCACAAACCTAGGGCAGCATTGGCCATTGCCTCTGTACACCAAGAGAACTTCACAGCACTCACAAACTTGGTCAATGAGTCCACTATGTTTTCCAAGATGTCTACTTTCTCCACTAGCACCTTGTTACTTTCCACCATATCTCTTACGAAATGGTATTATACATCAATGTGCTTGGTCTTTGAATGATAAACAGGGTTCTTTGCCAAAAATATTGCACTTTGATTGTCGCAACTTACCTTCATAACTCTCTTCTCAAACCTGATTCCAAAACACAACCTTTGAATCCATACCGCTTCTTTTCTTCCATGAGTGGTCACCATGTATTCATCTTTTGTTTTCGACAAGGCTACGACCTCCTGTCGCTTACTCATCTAGCTTATTGCTCCACCAAACATCTTGAAGACATATTCGTTGGTCGACCTCCGTCGATCCAGATCTTCAGCCCATTCGGCGTCGACAAAGCCATGTACATCTAATTTATCATTGTCACCTCCAGTTTTTCCTTGGTAGCATATAGCATAGTCCTTTGTGCCACACAAATACCTAAATACTCTCTTGACAATTATCTAGTTCTCCTTTCCAGGTGTCGACATGTACCCGCTCAACACTCCCACTGCATGGGAAATGTCTGGTTGAGTGTTGTTGGCCCTGACCAAGTTTTGAGGAACACTTGGTCATATTTGACCGTTTTTGGGACTTCGACAACTTGTCAAAGATGGAGCGCAACGCGAAGCGGAAATCGTGGAAGCTAGACCCCTTTTTGGGTCATTTTTGGGTTTTGGGGGATAATGTAATGGGAAAAGGGATGTCGGCTCGTGGGTTTACCCACGCTTAGGCCCACTGTTGTATGTAAAAATAGATGTACAGGTGAATTAAGTGAGAGAAGAGGGAGAAGAAGAGTAGTAGAGTGTGATCTATGTGATCGAAGAGTTGCGAGTTGTGCTAAGTGCTGGTAATGATTGTAAATGCTTTGTGCATACTGTAAGAGGCTAACTGCAAGATATTGTTGAAGGCTCAGTGTTTTTAGCGCAAGGAAGAAGGATCTAGTGAGTTGTGTAGATATTCTGTCCTATGTGAAGATGGATTTCGATGGCTCTATGTTGTAACCTGATTAACTGAAGCTAATAAAGAAGAAGACTTTGTGGACGTAGCCCCGGGGTGGGGGTGAACCACGGTAAATCTGTGTGTTGTGTTATGTGCCTCGACCTGATGTGTTTGTCTCTTCCTTTTCTAAGTGCTTCGATGAGTTTAGTTAGATTTGTTTATGCTTTGTGCTTCTGAGATATGAATGAATGTTAGATCTGGTATGTAAGATGCTTAGCGCTTGATCTACCGAATCCAATCTATCTTGTTGTCTCTAAGTGTTGAATTGTCTTAGATCTAAGTACATATTGTGATGCTTTGTGCTATCTCCGAAGTATCATAAGGGTTGAATATTGATTAATAATCTATGCTAAGTGATTGCTAAGTGTCTATGCTCTAGATAAGGTTGCAGACACCTGAGTCTCACAACCACCCTTGCCTCTACCTCGGGTGAGACTTCATCTGCTTCGCAGGTGTTTCCTAAAGGGTCGGTAGTTAGGGTTTTGTTGGTGCGTTGTTGGTGCGTTGAACCCTGGGTCTGCCCCTGTGCCAATAAATGGTTTTGTTGTCGGGACCTGAAACTGTGATTGTTGGGAACTGAGGAAGAAGAAACTTTGTACGGAAGAAAGCTCTGTGCGTAGATTTGTTGCCGTAATGTGCATCTTTTTACTCGACCTGTAAAGCTTTGTGCCAGGAATAATGTCAGGTATGAAGAAAGGAAGATCATATCTGAAGAAAAGAAGTGAGATATGAACGCTCTGTACCCTGAGAAAAGTAAAAAATGGAAATTTCTGAAAGAAAGAGGTAAAATATGCAAAAAAGAGGTAAGATCTGTAAGCTTTGTGCTCTAATAAAGGTAAGAATAGTCAAAAAAAAATTAGATCTTGAAGCTTTGTGCTTTGTAGAAGTAAGACAAGTGAACATTTTTGTTTCTAGAGTATGGATCTAGGTATTATTGATAGATTATGTCCTAGCTTGAAAACTAGGGCTTTGATAGATGAAAGAAAGTTTGATATGAATAAATTTGATAAGCATAATGATAGATATGTTATACCTATGCATAGAAAGAATGTTTGGACTAACAAATGGATGTAGGATCCTAGAAAGAATTTTTCCCAGGCTAGCTACCATGATCTTGGAGCACGGTACAGGAAAAGTTGGGGATCAGTGAAGAGAAAGAGAGGATTAACTCTTTGTTACAATTGCAGAAGACCAAGACATCTTGATAAGGAATGCCCTGGTGGAAAACCTAGTTGCCTCTATTGTAAGGCTATGGACCATGAAGTATTGGATTGCCCTAGAATGATTGCTAGACTTGAAAAGATGAATATGGATAAAGCAAACCTTGAAGGAGATCAAGAGGCTAAGATTATAGAAGAACCCCAGAAAGAATCAAAGATTATGTTACTGAAAATGAAAGAAACCCTGAATGAACATAAAGATGCCAGTTTGTTAGAGATATTCAAAGAAAACGAGAAAATTGAAGTAAGAATAGGAGACTTCGACATTGACTGTGCTCTGGATGAGGGAACACAGGCGAACATTATGACAGAAAGTATTTGGGAAACCCTAGGGAGGCCTGCTATGGTTCCTTCACTAGGAAAAATAGGGTTGTTTAAAGGAAAAATGGTAACCCTATGTGGCAGAATTACCCAAATAGCTATGAGTACCCATGGAGCTTCGACAAAGGAAGAATTCAAATTTATTAAATTTATTGAGGACCATGCCCCATTTCCAGCTTTTTTAGGCAAGATCTGGGTTGAAAAGGACCAAATCCGGGGAAAAGAAGAAAAGGAAGCCCTAGAACAGAAGAAGCAATAACTCATGGAATTTATGACTAGAAGGATCGCCTACTTGATGGAAGAACAAGAGAACGGATCTAAGTTATTGAACACCAGGGGTGTGGATGTCGAATCTACAAGAGTATTAGAGGAACCACAGAAGACCAAAATACCTAATCCATATGATGAAGGAGTATTACCCTTGGATCTGAAGAAAGAATCTCAGGATCGCGAAGTGACTATGTCGAGCGAAGATAAGAGTTGGAATGGAAAAAGGATGGTCAAGACAAAGCTCACTGGGAAGAAGGCTAGGAAGCTAAGTAAGAAAAGAGACAAGATCAAAAAGTTACAGAAGATTCCAGAGGAAACTTCGCAGAAGGAAAAATCACAGGAATTGAGCTTCGTCAGGATATCAAAACAGTGACATATGACACTTTTCTGTGGCGAAGCAATATAGTTGTTGGACCGATATACCCGTTTGAATTCCACCTTGAATGGACAGAAAAGAAAATACCACACTTTGGCAGACACCAGGAGGTGAATGCCTGTGTAAAATTGTTGCTAGCAAGTTACCACGGAGGATACATGTGGTTAGATCGTCACATAATTGTTGATCCGGCACTGATCAATAGGATCACCGGGCTTAGCATGCAGGGCCCTGATCCCCATGACTAATATCCTGGAAAGACCGCAGACCGTGCTCTTGCGCAGAATATCAAAGAAGCCTATGGCGATGTTGAGAAAGGCGCAAGAGGCTACAAGGTAGCTTCTATTGAAAGTGGTGCAGTGCGCCTCGCATGCCAACTAATCGCAGGGAAGTTGGTATGCAAGAATAGACCAACATAAGTATCTAGCTTTGTAGTTGACCTCGCAGGAAAGTGCACAAAGGGACTACAGATGAACTAGGTGAAGTACCTGGTGAATCAACTAGAGATTGACTGCAAAGAAGCCCAGGATCAGGGGCATGAATTCCATTTTAGCTGGATCTTGATACTGGTCGCTTTTGTTTCATGGGAGCTACCAGACGACGCAACCTTCCTAGACCTTGACCCCTTTGAGCCACTAGCCGCAAATTTCAATACATTATGGTACTCAAACGACATGAGCAAGCAATGGCAATCGAATTTCATTTTCCACGCGTACTATAACCAATTGAAAGCAACCATAAGGAGTGAACCTCGCATAACCCCGAACACTTTACAGAGATTCCGACCTCTGATAAAGTTCAACGCAAACCACCACTTTATATACCTAACCCCATGCACTGATGAGCACCCGAAACATCTTCAGTCCTATTATAAGATGACAGAAGAAGACCTGGAAGAGATCACTAAGGAATGGTCAGCGGACCTCCTTGTTTCAGCAGACCCCACAGAAATGTCCAACATCAATAGCCCCGTAACTGTGCAGGATACTCCTGGGCCCAATAAGACAAAGAAATCAAAGATGACGAAGAAGACTGAAGAAGTCCAGGATGTTGACAGCATATCTGTAAGGACGGCTCCTATTACACCAGATGAAGAAGGTGATGATGAAGAAGGTACAGAAACTGAACAACAGAAAGTCGAAGTACCATCGACTAGGGACAAAGAAGACTCATCGAAGAAAAGGAAGGTCTGACCTCTGAAATCTTCCTCCAGAAAGAAACCAAGATGCGAATTTCCCTTACGTTGGATGACTTTGATTTCATTGTTGCAATGGTCAATGATGCTTCAAAGGAAATCATAGAGAAGTAGGAGACGAAGAAGGAACAAATGTATAGCCAAATTGAGATGGCACTCCAAGGAGTACAGCAAGCACTCCAGTCTAGCCGAGAAATCTCTACTGCACCTCTTCCAGAAGGAACAACAGAAGTGGGAGATGAATCAGTTCAGCTCCGCAAGATTGTTGATACAGATGAAGTACGCCTTCAACATGCTTAGGAATAAAAAGCGCAGGCCACCCAGGCCCTAAAGAAAGCACAGGAGGAAATTATTGAACAACGTCAAGCCGCACAACAAGAGAAGAATGCTCTCCAAGAAAAATTTGAAGAATACAGAGCGAAGATCCAAAAAGAGAAAGAGAAATTGCTCACAAAGTAGATAGGAATTGAAGAAGCGGTCAACAGAGCATTTCGCTCTGTGACTGGCTTAGAGAAGAAGGACGAAGAGCCCATAGAGCACCAAGTGATGAATTTGGTTGAAGTTATTCAGTAACTTCAACAAAGGGTCATGGAATTAGAGCTTCAGACCATACCACAGACTCCACAAGAAGTGCATGACCAACGAGAATTGAATGCTCAGAGCGCAATCGAGAGGATTAAAACACTTGTTGCAGAATGTAAACAGCTAAGTAGCAGAAGCACACAGATATATGAACAACTATCTGAACACCCAGAGTTGAAGAAACTGGAGTCCCAAATCTAGGAAGCAAAGCAGCATGCAAATACAATATAGGCGCAGCTCAAGCTCTTGTCACCCATCGAGAGGATGAAGAGATCCTGAGAACAGTGCACTACCCAAAAACTCGTTCTTACCACGCAGAACAGAGTGATGGAAGTCACCCAGAAACTCTAGTCGAGCCAGGAGACGGCCTACCTACTGTTTGAAGAAATCGAAGGCCAAGGAACACTACTAGAACAAGTAGTTGTTACAGTTGAGCAGCAACTGGAAGGACTTATCAGCAAAGCGGTTGTTGAGGAATTCATTGGGCAAGAAGCAGTAGCATAGAGACAAGTTGAAGCAGCTCGAGCCAAGCTCGAGACCTTTGAGGCAAAGTTACCCAGACCTGAGTGACTCGGGACGAGTCACGGGTGAGTGTTGGGGGCCTATTGGACCTGACCAAGTTTTGAGGAACACTTGGTCATATTTGACCATTTTTGGGACTTCGACAACTTGTCAAAGATGGAGCGCAACCCCAAGCAAAAATCGTGGAAGCTAGACCCCTTTTTGGGTCCTTTTTGGGCTTTTGGGGATAATGTGATGGGAAAAGGGATGTCGGCCCGTGGGTTTACCCACGCTTAGGCCCACTGTTGTATGTATAAATAGATGTATAGGCAAAGTAAGTGAGAGAAGAGTGAGAAGAAGAGTAGTAGAGTGCAATCTATGTGATTGAAGAGTTGTGAGTTGTGCTAAGTGCTGGTAATGATTGTAAATGCTTTGTGCATACTGTAAGAGGCTAAGTGCAAGATATTGTGGAAGCATCGATGCTTTTAGTGCAAGGAAGAAGGATCTAGCGAGCTACGCAGATATTATGTCATGTGCGAAGAGGGATTTGGATGGCTCTATGTTGTAACCTGATTAAATGAAGCTAATAAATAACAATACTTTATGGACATAGCCCCAGGGTGGAGGTGAACCACGGTAAATCTATGTGTTGTGCTCTATGCCTCGACCTGATGTGTTTGTCTCTTCCTTTGCTAAGTGCTTCGATGAGCTTAGATAGATCTATTTATGCTTTGTGCTTCTGAGATATGAATGAATGTTAGATCTGGTATGTAAGATTCTTAGTGCTTGATCTGCCGAATCTAATCTATATTGTTGTGGCTAAGTGTTGAATTGTCTTAGATCTAATTACATACTGCGATGCTCTGTGCTATCTGCGAAGTATCATAAGGGTTGAATATTGATGAATAATCTATGCTAAGAGATTGTTAAGTGTTATAATCATGTATCTGTGTCCCAGCTAAGGTTGCAAACACCTAAGTCTCGCAACCACCCCTGCCTCTACCTCGGGTGAGACTTCATCTTCTTCGCAGGTGTTACCGAAAGGGCCTATAGTTAGGGTTTTGTTGGTGCATTGTTGTAGTGTTGAACCCTAGGTCTGCCCCTGTGCCAACAAGTGCAGATCATCGCATACATTAGACTACCAACATCACTTGCATAGGGAACATGTGGCATGTCCCCTATCTCTTCATGTGTCTTTGGACATTGTTCAGAGGTAAGCCTTTTTCCCACTGGAATTGGCACCTTCACTGCCTTGCAATCCTACATGTTGAATCGTTTCAGAATTGTTTCAATACACTTCATCTGATTCAACCAGATATTTCTAGCGGCTCAATCTCTCTTAATCTCCATTCCTAGAATGAAGTTAGTTGCATCCATATCATTCATGTCGAACTTGGAGGATAGCTACATCTTCACCTCCTTTATTGCATCCATGTTGTTTCCAATCAGCAACATGGCATCGACATACAGAGCTACATATATGAAACATCCACCTTCTTCCTTGAAATATATGCAGTGATCAACTTTTCTTCTAACAAATCCCAAACTAAGGATGTATGTGTCAAACTTATGGTACCACATCCTTGGTGATTGCTTTATACCATAAAGAGATCTTTTGAGTTTGCACACCAACTATTACTTTCCCTTTACTACAAATCCTTCAGGTTGTTTCATGTAGATTTCTTCTTCCAAGTCCCCATTTAGGAACGTTATCTTCACATCCATCTGTTCTATCTCCAGATTGAATGTTGCAGCCAGAGACATTAGTACTCTAATGGAAGTTATTTTTGCAACAGGGGAAAAAATTTCATCGAAGTCGACTCCCTTGACATGGGAATATCCTTTCGCTACCATTCGAGCTTTGAACTTCTCAACTTATCCTGGGGCATCCATCTTCTTCTTGAAGACCCACTTGCTACCGACGGGCTTTCTTCCATTGGGTAACTTGACTAAATCCAATGTCTCATTCTTGTACAAGGAATCCATCTATTCGACCATGGTGTCCTTCTAGAGTTTACCCTATGTCGAGTTGACTGCCTCACCAACTGACTTGGGTTGATCGTTGATGGCAGTTAACACAAATGTGGAATGGAATTTGGGCAAACTATACCTTTCAACTGGTTTTCTTATTCTTTCTGACCTCCCTACCAACAGATTCAATTGTTCCACCTCTTCCTTAGATTCAATCGACTCATCTGAATCATCTTCTTCGTTCCTTAGTTCAAACCACATTGTATCAGGATTATTCTCAAAGTCCTTTTTATCCAATGTGCCCCATCCTCACGTTCCATAGCCTGGTCAGGTCGAATTCATTATGTCTTGTCGAGACGATTTGAATTGAATTAGCTCGATTTGAGTCGAGTTGTTTCGACTTCGAGTCGAGTCGAGTCACAGTAGAGTCAATTTCAGGAGCAACAATGTTGTTGCATCCAGTCGAGTTGACATTCCCTGACAACATGTACAGGGTACCAATCCTAACTCCTCTCATTAATACCATCGCACCTCTGACCATATTTCACGAATCCTTCTGAAATAGAGTATGCACACCTGCATCACTCATCTTGTTGACATATATCAGGCATTTTTCCAAACCCAAAATGTGTAGCACACATGGAAGGTTTCTTTTCCTCCCATCTTGCAGTGTCATTCAGACTCTTCCTTGTTTGAAAATTTTGGTTGTTGAGTCGTCCCCCAAGAACACGTCACCCCCATCATATTGTTCATATTCACATAACCATTCTTTATGTGGTGTCATATGATAGGATGCTCCTGAGTCGATCAACCAAACATCTTGATCTGACTGTGTACTGGTCGATGCCAGCTACACATCACCTTCCTTCTCTGAGGTTGTCTTTCTCTCAGTCGACTACTTCTCGTCATATCCCACACTGCCTTATGTTGCCTTCGACTTACAATCATTTTTATAATGCCCAACGTTACCGCATTTCTAGCATCTTCGCGTCGACTAAATCGGGGATTTAGATCTACCCTTCGACTTATACTTTCTATCGGAGAATCTACCTTTATCTCCATCTATCAGTCAACCTCTCACTACAAGAGCATCTTTGGTCAATCCTTCCATGTTGTTCCTTCTCGTTTCTTCTGACAAAAGAGAAGCAACCACATCCTCCAGTGCTACTGTGGTTGTATTACTCCCAATAACCATGACTAATCTATCCCAGGAGTTTGGCAAAGAACATAATAGGTTGATACACTTCTCCTCATCAGTGATCTTTATATCCACAAATGATAACTATCTTAACATAGTATTAAGTGCACCTAAATGCTCAGTCATCAAACTGCCATCACTCATCCTCAGAAGATACAATTTCTTTCTGAGAAATAACTTATTTACCAAATATTTCAACTGGAATAAGTTTCCCATCTTGTCCCGCAATTTCTTGGTTGAATCTTCACCTGAGACATTCAACACCACAAAATCTGCAAGAGAAATCTGTATCGTACTTATTGCCTTTCTTTCGAGTTTCTCCCATTCTTCCGTCAACATGCCTGTCGGTTGGGTACCTGGACAGATCGTTGTCTATTTTTCTCGATCTACAAGGAAATATTCCATTTTAAGCTTCCAAAGCTCAAAATTCTATCCATTGAATCTTTCTATCTCTATTCTGGAACTACTCGCCATTCTTCATCGCAATCTTTAAAGCAATTTATGACTTACTACTCTTATTGTACCTAGGTTTTAGTTCTCAGATTCAAGATTTGAAGATCAATATCTGATATACTCTCCAAATCATTACATCGCTCTAATAACTCACTTGTCAAGCTGACCTAAGATTTGATACCACATGTCAGGAAATGCAGATCACTTCCACACTAATCCCAGTAGAAGAGAAGAAGAATTTAATCAAGAAAGAAAATGACACAAGAAATCACACAGTACACCGAAATTTTACCCTATAAACCTTTAACCGGGAAAACCAACATTCCTTTGAGCGTTCTGCTCTCTTGTTGTCTTATTCATTCAAAATAAAAGGTTACATGTATAACCTTGGTCCACACCTAAGACATAATCGACACCATACCCTCTTACACATGCAAGAACAACCCTGTAGCCAATTTGACTTACATATGCATGACCAACAACCTACACTCACACATTCATTAACCTACAAAAGTGCATTCTATGATCACCTACAACAGCAGCCTTTATGGCCTTACAATACTCCTCTTCATAGGATTTACAACAGGAAAAACCTATAAACATTGGTGCCCAAAAAACGGTTACAGATCCATGCATATCATTGGATACAAATCTCACAAATCCTGGTATTTTATTAAAGTCGACTCCAAGTCGGGTTTACTAGTCGGCCTTCATTCGGTCTCTAGTCGATCGTCTCACGCTCGCACTTCGACCTCTTGTTGGTTGACTTGTTGTCAATATCTTCGACTTTGACTTTACCCATTTGACTTCCCCGACCTTCGACTTTATGTCAATCTACCTCGACTTCGACATGTTGTCGATCCATCTTGACTTCAACCTGTTGTCGATGTTGTTGATCTACCTCAACTTTGACCATCAGTCGATTCACCTTGACTAGAATTTTACTGCAAATAATATAACAACCCAACAATTATCTATTGCAATATCCTTAAAGTATTGTTCAAGATATGGTATGAATTGTTGGCAGAAAAAAATAGTATTATTTGGATGCTTCTTCCATTCATTTTGTATCAACATATGTTCATGAAGACACAAAAGTGAATAAAATATTAATGCATGTATCTCACAATGATTTGAATAAGCAACTTTGTTAACTTCATTATTTTTATATTGTTTGCATTTTAATGTTGGGCATAATTTTTTATTATGTTTTATTAAGAACTAAACAAAATAAAATATTTTAATCACCTAAAATTAGGTGAAAAATTAATAAATTAAAGCTCAATTTTAGTTTCCTATTTCATATCAAAACATGAATATTCAATCTCAATGATTTCACTGAGTCTTAGAACCCTCCCATACCGTCAATGCATTTTCCTAGTCTAACCATGTAAAATTTTAATGCATACAGTCACATTTTGAAGAAATTTCAACAATGGCCCCATTCACTGCTCACTGTGTCAGGTCGGTTGATGACATTGCAGATGGGCGTGTTGGAAGACATTCCATGACATTTCAAGAGAGTTATGACCAAGATTATGTAGATGGGAATGACGAATGATGAAAATGAGACTGCATAATGAAGGTTCATGCAAACGTGGAGGAAGTCGAAGCTTATGTGGTGACATCATGAATCCTTGCGTCTTGAAACCCTCGCATATCGTCAAGGCATGTGTCTCGTCTAACCATGTCAAACTTTGATGCTACATATAGGCACAATTTGAAGAAATTTAAATGTTGGCACCATTCACTGCTCACCATGCAGCGTCGATGGATGACATTGGTGATGGGTGTGTTGGAAGACGTTCCATGACCTATCAAGAGAGTTTCAACAAAGATTCTATAGCTCGAAATGAGGAATGATGACAATGAGACTGCATGATGAGCATTGATGCAAACGAGAATGATCTCAAAGATTATATGAGTACATTAGGCATCCTTGAGTCTTGAAACCCTTGCATACTGTCAAGGCATGTGTCTATTATAACCATGTCAAATTTCGACGCATACATGCACAATTTGAAGAAATTTCAACATTCACCCCACTACTGGTCACCGTGTGGCGTCGACGGATGACATTGGTGATGAGTGTGATGGTCGAAGACGTTCCATGATATTTCAAGAGAGTTTCGACAAAGATTTTATAGATGGGAATTATGATGAATGATGATAATGAGACTACATGATAAACGTTGATGCAAACGTGGACGATATCAAAGATTATGTGAGGACGTCAGGAAATATCCTTCAATCTTGAGACCCTCGCATACTGTCAAGGCATGTGTCTAGTCTAACCATGTCAAATTTCGATACATGCAAGAACAGTTTGAAGAAATTCAACATTGGCCCCATTCACTGCTCACCATGCGGCATTGGTGGATGGCATTGGTAATGGACGTGTTGGAATACGTTCTATGAAATTTCAAGAGAGTTTCGACAAACATTCTATAGATGTGAATGACAAATGATGACAATAAGACTACATGATGAACGTTGATGCAAATGTGGACGATCTCAAAGATTATGTGGGACATCGGGCATCCTTGAGTCTTGAAACCCTCATATACCATCAAGGCATGTGTCTAGTCTAACCATGTGTTGGCAGCCCAACAGCCATCTCATGTTTTCGGTATTTTTATGAATCACTTAATTTACAACATGAGATTTTTAAATTCATTGTTTGGCATGTATATATGAACTTATTTATTGTTATCATTTATAGATTGTTGTTTGTATGGTTTACATTAATTTTGAGAGTGGTCTTGATGTTGTATTCTTTCCTTTTGTCTGATTTCAATTTCATGACTTCCAACATGAAATTCAAATGCCATTTCATTTCGTTTTCTACAGAGTTTTGATGCCAACGAACGAACTTCATGATTTGGGAATTTGTCACTACCTCTTATTGAATTTGTCTGTTGTGTATCATTGTTGCTTGTGAACTTTAAGAATGGCTTGGATGAGTTGTGTTTCCAGAATTCTTTATGGCTCGTGTCTTGTGTTTCTAGAAGGTTGCATGATTGATTAAAAGCAAGCTACAGAATTTGGCTATTTGAAACTCTTTTTGTTCTGAGACTGGTTTGAAATGATTTACATGACCTTTTATCACAAGTTTTGAATGATATCAAAAGGATCTAGTTATTATAACACAGAATGTTTGGAATTTTATTATTAATGACATCCTACATAACCCATTTTGTATAACAAAGTTGGGTCATCAATAATTATCAAATGACACGAGGGTTAGATGATGTTAACGCCTCCATAAGGTTGTAATGATCTCACTTAATCTTGTAAGACCAATTATAGAAGCACCTTATCTCAACCTTTATTCCGATACTTGAATTATCATATGTTCGAATTGGTTGGAACTCAACGTAGTATTCTTATGGCAAAAACACATGTTATATATGGGGTTAAAACTTTCGAACTGTGAACAATGCATTTTGAGCCAACGCACCATAAACATCATCGGCACTTTGTTGATATGGTTACCATTGCACATGTCACTCTGATTTAAGATTGGGATCATATTGAAACATGCATTCTTTAGACACCAATGACACTCGCAACCATTATTAAAATAGTTAAATGATTGATGCGTTGGGCTTTGTGATCAATAGATATCTGAATGGTGATGCAAATCTTGACTACGATTCTATGGCTATCCTCTTAATAGTCAGTGGTTAATTAATTATGTTTTCATTGATTATTTTTCAGGAGTAAGGTGTCTTTGTTTGACCCAGTGATAAGCTCGAGGATATTCATGTGCCCTACGAAATGTGAAGCATGTGGTTTTTTTTACATGATGTCAAATTAGAGATGAAACCAGATCATGAATTGTTTGTCTATTTTCGCATCAAAGAAAGAACAAAAAATAGCAGGTTTGAGGATTCCCGTCATTCCACGGGGAGCGGGTTTTGAACGCCATTTACAAACAAACGAAGAGGAATTTTGGGAAACAGTTAAAAAACCATCTGGTAAAAAGGTCTATTTACCTAAACCTAGAAGGTTTTCTCCATAAACGACATATTCTAGGATCTGTAAGTGAATCTTCAAGGTTGATGTTTCAAGTTTTCATCTGCAACAGACTGGAGAGGTAATTTTGTGGGGCACATTACGGGAAAATGGTGAAGAATTTTGAGAAACCGTTGAAAACCCATTTTGCAGAACGGGTTGCTTTAGCTTACTTTCAAGCAGATTCCAGAAATGGTGAACGGTTTAGCAGGTACGGGTTGTTCTTTGAAGTGCAATTTTCCATATTTCGCCTAAATTCGTCAAAGAAGTTTCCAACTCATAAACCAAGGATTAATATGGAGGAAGCAGATTTTGATCCACTTCAGTTATGTGTCATAGAACCAGTTTTGAACAAAATTTGTTTTATATATGTTAAATAGTATTAGGACAAGATCATTACAAACAAATTCAGGCTATTTTATGTTGAATTGTCTTGTTGTCAAACAAACTCGAATTTGATGTTAAAACCGATATTATTTTGTGAGATCTGACCCTCTCATTTAAGATATGGGATCGATACTCTTTGTTGGGATTTAAATGGGATGGTTGGAGCTGTGAAAGGGGATCTTTTCTTGGAATAGATTATGGACATGTAATTCTTAGAATTGAATGGACAAGTGTTTCACATTGCAGCTTTAGACCTAGGTGACATTGTTCCATTTATGTTTTTATTTTTATTATGGAAGATTGATATGTTATGCAGCTTTAGTCTCATCAGCATGCGATGTTTCATTTTATTGAGTGTCTTAAAAAAAAAATCTATAACTTGTTGTTTCATATATTATTACTGTGATCGTTATATCAACTTTAATATCATGATTTATGTTTGATGTTTAGCTAATGTATCAAATGAATGCTTCACATTAAGATTTATGTTATTGTAATCATTCATAATTACAAGATCATTGGACCTACATGTCTATTATTTTATTCTTATATCCTAGCTGTCAATAAATACCTTGATTTTACTCTCGAGATGTTAGTAGAGGCCTGTCGCGGATTTCTCTCATAGGCAAGATAGCTGGAAGCATGGATTGCACAGGGATATAGACACAACTTGAGACTAGTCTCAGGTTAGTTTTATTCAGATTCAGTTTTTGTTATTAGTTTATTTGTTAGTGAAATAAGACAGTTTAAATTGGTTGTGACTATTACTATGTTCTTGTTTTAGATCATGCTTCGTTAGTATCTTTTTTTTGGTTCTTAGATTTTAAATTATAAAACATAAAACATAAAAATATGGGCTTTCTTTATCTACTTTATTAGAAATTCCAAAACACATTGATTTCGCAAGACATCCACCAAAACTTGCAATTTGTAAATACCCTATTTATGACCACATGTTCATATTTATGTTTATGTTTCAACTTTTTGTAAATAATTAGATTTGTATACATAATATCATAGTTATAGTTTTAGAGTAGTTCATTTTATTTCTTTATTTTAGGACCCTAGTTGGCTAATGGAGCCATTAAACTCGTCAGGGTAGATCACACCAAACGGCTTGGGTTAATTAGACAACCCCGGTCCGGATCTATCCTTCTAGTTGACGGTGTGTCATTTTCGCCCGTCAACACCGTGTCAAATTTCAACACATACAAGAATAGTTTGAAGAAATTTCAACGTTAGCCCCATTCACTGATCACCTTGTGACATCAATGGATGACATTGGTGATGGGTGTGTTGGAAGACGTTCCATGAAATTTCAATAGAGTTCTGACAAATCCCTAAATCCCCTAATCCCTAACCCATTGACCCTTAAAGACTTAATCCCTAATCCATAAACCCTTAAGCCCTCAATTACAATAGTTAATCACTAATCCCTTAACACAAAATCCCTAAATCCCCTAACCCCTAGTCCATCGACCCTTTAACACTTAAACCATAATCCCTAATCCCTTAATCCATAAACCCTTATGCCTTAAGCACTTAAACATTAATCCCCTAGCCCACAATCCCTAAGTCATTAACCATTAAACTACCTAATATGTAAGCGCCAAATCCCTTAGCTCTTGACCGTTGATCCCTTAAACCCTAACCCCTAATCAATTAACCCTTAATCCATGTACCCGAAATCCCTAAATCCCATAATCATCAAATCATGTATCCACTTAACCCCCTACTAATCAACTATTTAGGCAAATATGGTGCTAAATCCGGTGTTATTTCTGGCATTAAATCTGGCGCTATTAGTGCCTGCATGTTTTGGTCGATGCAAAAAATGCCAGAAATAGCGTCATCCCAATAAATAGCGCCGACATTTTAAAAACATTGGAGAAAAATACACTAAAACAAACTTTGGAAGAAAAAAAGGGAGCAAATCACAAGAATTTGTTGTAGCGATGTGATGGGAAGCACCTGAATCTATAATCCAACTGTCAGGAGAAGAATGTGCAGCAACTAATTCATGAGGATTACCTTTCTTAGAGGCTTTATCTTCTGACTTCTTCTCGACAGCCTTAGGAATGAAGTCCCCAAGATTATTTTTCTAAATAATTTGAGCCATATGATCAATCTGCTTCTTCATGCAGGACGATTCTTGATGGTTCTCGCAATTACAGTAACCACATTTCTTCCCTTGCTTGTTTTTTCTGCCTTTCGAACCAGAGGAATCATTGAAGGGTTTGGAGTACCCTTCCTTCTTTGGATCTGCATGCACCTTTTCTTTGTATTTCCTTTTGGATTTAGGATTTTTATAGTTTCTTCCATCATGCACAACAAGTGCATGTGCCTTTGGGCCCTTGATTATGCCCATTTGAATGAGCTTATCCTGCTCATGTGTCAAAGACTCAATAAACTATGACAATGAAGGCATGGTCAAAGTTTCTCCTACGGTGAATCTATTAGAATTAAATGTGGAGACAAATACACTAAAATTCGATCCAAGTTTTTCCCTGATAGAAAGAACTAGTTTTTTTTCCTGTTTGGATTTGTCGATACCACAGTCTTTCAATTCATGGAGGAGAGATTTAAATTTGGTGAAGAAATCTTGGAGATTGTCAAATTTATTCAAATCCAAGGAGTTTAGTTATACTTTGAGAAAATGGCCCCTCATTTCATCCTGCTTTCCAAAGAGTCCTTCCAAGGTGGTCCAAATCTCAATCGGTGTCTTGCATGCATCGATGTGAAACCATAGGTCGAGAGAAATAGTCATGCATAAGAGACAGTGAGCCTCATCCATGTGATTTAGGTACTTGGACTTTTCCAATGTTGAGATGGGTTTTTCTTCTGTAGACATGGCTATCCGATACAATCCTTTACTCCTGAGATGGACTATAATTCTTGTCTTCCATTCGAAATAGTTATAAAGTGTTAAAATGATATATGTGGGAAATTCCATCTTTTGTGTTGCTTGGTTCCTTCTTCGGTACCTACAAAAGAGTGTTGTTGATGATCCTTATTAACGTCCTATGAGCTTTGATACCATGTAGAGTTTCTGATATACCTACACAGAAGATCTAGCTAACAATGAAACATACACAACTTGCAAATGGTGTGAAGAGAAGACAAAAAAATGGAGGAAAGAGTGAAATAATTTCTATTAACCAAATGTGATAAATGATACAATATAAGTGATATACTTTACATCACACAACTAACTCACCATAGTGGTCAAATAATGTGCATTATGAGTGTTCTAGATAGATATGACACACATTGGCAGTCACTGGAGTCAACTACCACCTAGTCCTAGTTAACTGGCCATGCAGTTGCCAACTAACTAGCCAACCCATAGTGAAATGAGGAGGAGATCACTAACACATGTGGAATGTGCCTTACTGGTGATCATCCCAATGCAAGTGCACAATAATGGTGATGATCTCGAGGTCAACATGCAACACTTGCTGATAAAACCAAATTTGACATGCAACACTTCACTCAACTAGTCTAATTGAACGATAACTAAGAGTTGACTGAAGGGTATGTGGCACCCTTGTCTAGGGGAGAATATTTTCAATGAAGGGATAATATCATAGACTAAGGGACCCTCATCATAGCCAAATAAACTTAGGAAAATGAAATAAAAAGAAAATCCTAGGTGTGTGTAATAACTCCAACAATCACACAATTGCAGAGCCTCTGATTCATAATGGCTAGGTTAGGAGGAACATGCATGAAATTTTACTTCACTAAAATGTGAGTGTGATTTCACGTCACTAAAATAGGTGACCCAGTGAAGAAGAATTGTATAGGCGATAATTGATTTATCATGGAGCAAATATAGTTTATCAGATCATGCTAGTTTCCACTTGGCATACTCATGCACATAACCATTGTAGATAGATCATGTATTTTTGGAATGTATCCACACTCATTCTATTTGTAGCTTGTGGCCCACATAAACTCGACCTTCACAACTCCACTTCTACACTTGTTACTATCCCTACAGTAAAGATTAAAATTTAAAAGACTTATATTTCCCTCGGCCTTCAATCAATAACAATATCCAAAAAGTAAGTCACGAGGTCAACAACTTCAAGCATGTCGATATTGCACAATGTTCCCATCATATTCATACTATGCATCAAATGGATGTTTACCTCTAGTGATGCAACACAAAATAAGTTGTTATGGTGCTCGCCACCTTAAACTACCGAAATTAGTTGTGTGTTGACATAGAGAAGTTGCATCATAGTCAGAGAATAACCTAGGGCATATTAAGGCACACACAAAAAAATGAAAGGAAACCCTAGATTCCTGTGGTCACGACTTTCACCATCAAGCTTATGGAATCCCTATTCCTAGCAATGGCTCCAACACAAGCTAATTCACCCAAAAGGGTTGTAGATATTTGTTTTGGAAACCCTAGCTTCATACAATTGCATCCTTCACCATCGAACTTATAGGATAACCATTCCATCCATCTTCATAAACACTCTTATATGTGTTTAAACATTTTTATATAAAAATTTAATTTAAAAAAAAATTCAGGATTTTCTATAAAAAGAGGGAAGGGGAGGTTTGTTATCTTCCTTAAAAAAAGGGGCTTTTATGTGTTTTTTTATTTCAAAGTTATTTTATTTTTATTTATTTTTATTGAAAGTTTTTTCCCACTTTTTGGTTTTTTTACTTCTCAAATTTTATCTATTTTTCTCTTTATTGTTGTTGTTTTTAACGATTTTGATTGCGACAACACTAAGCTTTTAGGCTATGCTTTCAAAAATATTTCAATTTTAAGCCCCCTTAAAAGGGCAAGGTGATATCGGTAGCACCTGTTTTCGATTTGGGGGTCAATTTTAAGATTTTGGTTGTAGGAGTACCAATTTTCAAAGCTATGGTTTCAAAGAAGTCATAATTTTGACCCTATTAAAAAGAAGGAGGGTGTTGTTTTTGGTGCCACTTTTCCATTTGGGGGTTGATTTCAAGGTTTTTGTTGGCAATGGTACTAGTTGTTAAGGTCGTGGTTTCAAAGAAATTGTAATTTTGACCCCCCAAAAAAATGGCACTGTTGTCAGTGCCACTTTTCGATTCGACAATTGATTTTAAGGTTTTGTTGGCAAAATTATGAGGTTTCTAAGTCCATGGTTGCAAAAGGTGGTAATTTTAACCCTTAAAGCACCAATTTTCAAAACAAGGGTTAATTTTGGTGTTTTTGACCCAAAAATATGGGTTTTTAGAGCTAGAGTTCTCATTTTGAGGTCATAGTTCTTGTCAAGATGGTAACTATATTTATTGCTCTATTAGAAATACAAGACACCATTTGGATCCATAACTACTACAACATATGAAATATTCTACAATAAAAATAAACACAAATGTTTACTCTTGAAACCCATATGGGAAAACCAACACTCAATGAGGCATTGTGCTTTTTGTCTTCGGAGATTATAATACAGATAACAAAGTTTTCCATTCTTATTATGAAGTTAAATACACTATGTTCTTCTACAATACTCTATGATATGCTTCCATCTTTGTGCTTTATTATTATCTCCTCCACACTCCTCAAATTATAACCATTGACAACTAGAAAAAAAGTGAACCATTTTCCCCATTCTACTAGTTTTCTAATAGATCTAATTATAGTCAGGTTTAGGGTTTTAAAACCCTCTTGGAATATCCACAATGCTTCTAAAAGTCTTTGGTGCATTCTAAAACATTCCTAACTCCCCATTTTCAAATTATGGCGATATGACATGGTCACCACTTGGACATGTAGGAAATATTTGGATCATTACTTTGTCAGGGCCATACCTTTTGCATACAAACTTTGTTTTAGTTGCACAATATCTCGTTCAAAAGATATCAATGAGAATATCAACTTATTCCATATACAAAGAAAGCATATGGTGACCCTCGTCCATCACTAGAGATCTCCAAAAGTGCATTGAAAGTTGATGACCCAAATTTGACAAAATCAACACCATATTTGAGATGTCCTAGATTCTAATCCCACCCACCTAGAGCATCAATGAACTCACGTGGTACCTATGTAGATCCATTCTAAATCAAGTTTTTCCATGGGAGAGAGATGTGAATTTTGCACCTTTTTCATCTAAGAACAAATCCTTTACCAACATGTTATCACTCCAAGAGTCACTCCCATACTGCAAATGAGAGCAAGCTTGGTAACATAGAAATGTAAATGGATTAAAATAGTTTGAAAAGGTGGGTCAGCAAGAGAAGAGTAAAAAGGAGGGCATCAGACTGCTAAAAATACATTCCATTGGGCATGGAGTTATAACATCCTACATATCAAAGGCAATCAAGTTGCCTACTAGATAAAAGGCTTATGCAAAGATGGATAGAAAAATAAAAGGTAAACAAAGAGAACAATATACACATAACATAGATCCTTTTTGTAATATAGATTAAAGAGTGCTTGAACAATAATATATGATTAACAAGCAATTACCACAAATCCTTTGCAGCTCATGAATTCATTAACCAAATGAAACTTTAGATTTTCAAAATCTGTAAATATTACTCAAGCAAGATGATAATAAAGAATGGAAACAAGAGAAAAATAGTCTAGTATCACAACTTTCATGAATCTATAATGGTAGAAATGCCTAAAACACATGCCCTCGGGCTTACAAATGAGCAACTTAAGTGCTCCTCTAGATCTCTCCTCTCTTGGATCGTGAATCCAACCCCTCTCCAAGATCTCCCTCCTTCATTAAATAGAAAAAGCATCAAAATATCCTTAAGAGGTCAAATCCCATCTCTTTCATTGGATTCTAGGCCTTGGAGATAGGTGGCAACAATCAAAAAGACAAAAATCCAACAAATTGTTAATTTTTAGGAAATTGTTGGAAGTCTTTAATGAATTTTTTCCAACTCACTGTATGAGGTCTTAATGGAGCTAAATCTTAGGTCCAGGTGTCCCTTAACATCTAACGGATCCATGAGAAGTCATCTGAAGCCTCCTTGATAGCTTGCAACCTCCCAACAAGGCGAATATTCAATCAGCTATGCAAAATAGAGAATTTGCAGCACATTTCACAGCGCACTAGTGTTTTAATTGTTTCTCTCAAATTCCAAACTAGGTCAAGTTGAAATTTAGTCAGGAAGTAAACAGGGATGTCATCTTCCTCCACAAAACATTTCAGAGAAACCCACTTCATCGTTTTGGTTTTATGATGAAATTTGTAACAGCAGTCGCTACAAGAAATTCCATAGTGCATTCTATAGCGCCTGTCTGTGTAGATCATTTCATAGCGTCGGGCGCTACGAAATGTCGTGTAGTTGTCTGATTTGTGCATTTTGAGCCCAAAATACCCAAAAAAATTAGCCAAAGGTGTATAAGAATGTAGATTTCTCCAGAAAGGGTGTAAGCACGACACTTTCCACAAAACTTCAAAAATCTAAGGATGAATTGACCCATAACAACTACATATGACCCTTAACAACTTCATGTGATAACATTGGCTCCACAGGGGATAGAGTCCTCCCTGTGGGGCTCTAAGAATTGTTGCATCTCCAGTGCCTTAGCTATTGGGTTATGGAGTCAAGCTCAAATACATTTTGTTGAAGACAACAGGCTGACATGTACACTACTCTACTTACAAAGAGAAAATAAACACACATGCTCCAGATGGAGTTTATTTATGTACAATTCTAAACTAATTGATTTTTTACAATAGGCTAGGTGAAAACAAACTTCCACCAAAGCCACTCGAGTAACTTCCTAACTAAAAACTTCTCATCTATGTTAATGATCAATGAATAATAACATAAATATAGCAGCAGTCACATAAAGTCCTTCAGAAAACCATACTCACCCATGAATATCGGTGAAATAATGCAATTTGAAATTTTCAGAAAATTTGAAACATAAGACTCCATATAAGCTACAACTGGATCCTTAAAACCAAGATCAGAAGCATGCCGATCCACAAAAAATAACTTTTCATCCATGAATGCCTCTCTTCTTGCAAATAGATAAACTTCTTGTTCCCTTGTGAGCAATTCTTGATCATCAAAAATGGCAGTCTCTTTGTTTTCAGCATGATGATCACAAGATAATGGTACAACAGGTTTTAAATCACACTGATAATGATCAGCTAGGAACATATAATTATCTATGCAATCATTAGTTACTATATGTTCAACATGTTTTGAAAACTAATCATAATCTTGACATGCATCCATGTCGATCGAAAAATCTGACTATACTAAAGAATTATGTTCCAAATGTAAACCATATTTACATCCTTGTTGTTGTTCAAAATTTGATTCATACTCATTGTCTTTTTGTTGCTCCTCTTGTGCAAGCAGATTTTCAAAGTATGCTTGATCTTGAATCCTCTGGAAAGCCCGTATGTTCTCTTCGACTTCTTCAGTATCCTCAAACAACCTTCTTAAAGATGAATATTTTCTTTCTCTCATGAGAAGGACAAGATCCGAAGGTTGAGCCATTTCATAGTACACCGTGGCAGCAGTCTCGGAAGGTCAGATTTCCACTTGCATGCTATGATAAACACTATAAAACCTCATGTTGAAGAAAACCAAGGATTCCTCTTACCCTCTCCTCAAAGCATTAAAATCAGCAAGTACTGATGAAGGGACTTGTTCTCACCCTGACACTTTAAAAATGAATTGCATAGCTCGATCCAAGAATCAATAGAATCGACTCCCAAACCTTTAAACCACACAACAGCATCTCCAAACAAAGATTTGGATAACAACATCATCGTAACATCATCATGAACTATCTCAAACTGATCAACAAAGTTTTCAAAGGCCTCCAAATGCCTCTCAGTTGTAACATGATCCTCTCCAGAAAACCGAGGAAGATACTCAAAGAAGTCAAGAAGATAAGGATGAAGGTGATATGGCAGCCTTAAAGGTTTAAACATCTTGTCTCTGATTCTAGTTTCAAAACTAGTGGGTTGAATATGAGGTTTTACAATTTGATGGCAAGGTTCAACAGTAATAGCAGAAGGTAATGAGATTCGAGAAGGCTTTGAATCAGTTTCAACCTCCTTAAGGTTACACGGGTGATCAAATCCAAGAGGGATTTGAATACAAAGTGCATCCTTATGAATAGGTTGAGGTGAGGATACAAGATCAGCATCTACAACACAGGTAGAAGGCAGGTCTTCTTCTTCCAAGGATGGATATATAAAGGAAGGCTAATGATCATCCGAATAAACAAAGCACAAGGTGATCCTCTTCATATGTAAAGGAAAATATAGGAAAGAGTTGATAAAGAAGGACATGAGTTCATGTAGAAAACTAATGAATTGATACCTGGTTTTACACTTCTACCCCTTCATCTTTATGTCAACAAGATCCTCCCCAGTGGAGTCTTTGATTGTGGAGTTGCCAGGTAGATAATTACATTCCATTTATGTGTACCTCTCTTTTCTACCATCAAGAGTTGCATCTATTTCGTTCTCCCAGGGAAGCTAGCTTCACACTTCGTTCCCCGGCAACAACGCCAAGAATGTTATCACTCCAAGAGTCACTCCCAGACTGGAAATGAGAGTAATCTTGATAACATAGAAATGTAAATGGATTAAAATAGTTTGAAAATGTGGATCATCGAGAGAAGAGTAAAAAGGAGGGCATCAGACTGCGGCAAATACATTCCATTAAGCATGGAGTTATAACATCCTACAGATCAAAGGCAATCAAGCTGCCTACCAGACAAAAGGATTATGCAATGATGGATAGAAGCATAAAAGGTAAAAAAAGAGAAGAATATCCACATAACATAGATCCTTTTGTAATAAAGATTAAAGAGTGCTTGAACAATAATCTATGATTAACAAGCAATTACCACAAATCCTTTCCAGCTCATGAATTCATTAACCAAAGGCATCTTTTGATCTTCAAAATCTGTAAATATTACTCAAGCAAGATGATAAGAAAGAATGGAAACAAGAGAAAAATAGTATGGTATCACAACTTTCATGAATCTCTAATGGCAGAAATGCCCACAACACATGCCCTCGGGCTTACAAATGAGCAACTCAACTGCTCCTCTAGATCTCTCCTCTCTTGGATCATGAATCCAACCCCTCTCCAAGAGCTCCCTCCTCCATTAAATAGAAAAAGCATAAAAATATCCTTAGGAGGTCGAATCCCATCTCTTTCATTGGATTCTAGGCCTTGGAGATAGGTGGTAATAGTCAAAGAGAGAAAAATCCAACAAACTGTTAATTTTCAGAAAATTGTTGGAAGTCTTTAATGAAGTGTTTCCAACTCACTACATGAGATCTTAATGGAGCTAAAACTTAGCTGCAAGTGTCCCTTGACATCTAACCGGTCCATGAGAAGTCATTCAAACCCTCCATGATACCTGGGAACCTCCCAACAAGGCAAATATTCAATCAACTATGCAAAACAGAGAATTTGCAGCACATTTCGCAGTGCATTAGTGTTTTAATTGTTTCTCTCGAATTCCAAACTGGGTCAAGCTGAAATTTTGTCAGCAAGTCAACAGGGATATCATCTTCCTCCAAAAAACATTTTAGAGAAACCCACTTTGCCATTTTGGTTTTATGATCAAATTTGTAACAATAGTTGCTACAGGAAATTTCGTAGCGCATTTTGTAGCGCCTATCTATGTAGATCATTTCGCAATGCCAGGCACTACGAAATGTCATGTAGTTGACTGATTTGTGCAGTTTGATCCCAAAATACCCAAAAACTTTATCCAAAGGTGTATAAGAATGTATATTTCTCCAGATAGGGTGTAAGCATGATACTTTCCACAAACCTTCAAAAATCTAAGGATGAATTGACCCATAACAACTACATATGACCCTTAACAACTTCATGTGATAACATTAGCTCCATAGGGGATAGAGTCCTCCCTGTGAGGCTCTAAGAACTATTGCAGCTCCAGTGCCTTAGTTGTTGGGTTATGGAGTCAAGCTCAAATACATTTTGTTGAAGACAACAAGCTGACATGTACACTACTCTACTTACAAAGAGAAAATAAACACACATGCTCCAGATGGAGTTTATTTATGTACAATCCTAAACTAACTGATTTTTTACAATATGCTAGGTGAAAACAAACTTCCACCAGAGCCACTCAAGTAACTTCCTAACTGAAAACTTCTCTTCTATGTCACTGATCAATGAATAATAACAAAAATATAGCAGCAGTGACATAAACTCCTTCAGAAAACCATACTCACCCATGAATATCGGTGAAATAATGCAATCTGAAATTTTCAGAAAATATGAAACATAAGACTCCATATAAGTTGCAACTGGATCCTTAAAACCAATATCAGAAGCATGTTGATCCATAAAAAATAACTTCTCATCCATGAATGCCTCTCTTCTTGCAAATAGATAACCTGCTTGTTCCCTTGTGAACAATTCTTGATCATCAAAAATGGTTGTCTCTTTGTTTTCAGTATGATGATCACAAGATAATGGTACAACAGGTTTTAAATCACACTGATAATGATCAGCTAGGACCATATAATTATCTATGCAATCATCAATTACTATATGCTCAACATGTTTTGAAAACTGATCATAAACTTGACATGCATCCCTGTCCATAGAAAAATCTGAATATACTGGAATTATGTTCCAAATGTAAAACATACTTACATCCTTATTGTTGTTCGAAATTTGATTCATACTCACTGTCTTTTTGTTGCTCCTCTTGTGCAAGCAGATTTTCAAAGTATGCTTGATCTCGAATCCTTTGGAAAGCCCGTATGTTCTCTTTGGCTTCTTCATTATCCTCAAACAACCTTCTTAAAGATGGAGATTTTCTTTCTCTCAGGAGAAGGACAAGATTTGAATGCTGAGTCATTTCATAGTACACCATGGAAGCAATCTCAGGAGGTCAAATTTCCACTGGCATGCTATGATAAACAATGTAAAGCTTATTTTTGAAGACAACCAAGGCTTCATCTTCCCCTCTCCTCAAAGCATCAAAATCATACAAGTATTGATCAAGGGACTTTTTCTCACCCCAACACTTTAAAAATGCATTGCATAGCTCGATCCAAGAACCAATAGAATCTACTCCCAAACCTTTAAACCACACAGAAACATCTCCAAACAAATATTTGGAGAACAAACTCATTGTAACATCATCATGAACTATCTCAAACTGATCAACAAAGTTCTCAAAGGCCTCCAAATGCCTCTCAGCTATAACATGATCCTCTCCAGAAAACCAAGGAAGATACTCAAAGAAATCAAGAGGATAAGGATGAAGGTGATATGACAGCCTTAAAGGTTTAAACATCTTGTCTTTGATTCTAGTTTGAAAACTAGTGGGATGAATATGAGGTTTAGCAAGTTGATGGCAAGGCTCAACTATAATAGCAGAAGGTAATGATATCTGAGAAGGACTTGAATCAGTTTTAACCTCCTCAAGGTTACAAGGGTGATCAAATCCAGGAGGGATTTGAATACAAAGTGCATCCTTATGAATAGGCTGAGGTGAGGATACAATATCAACATCTACAACATAGGTAGAAGGCAGGTCTTCTTCTTCCAAGGATGGATATATAAAGGAAGGCTAATGATCATCTAAATAAACAAAGCACAAGATGATCCTCTTTATATGTAAAGGAAAAGACAAGAAAGAGCTTATAAAGAAGGACAAGAGTTCATGTAGAAAACTAATGAAATGATACCTGGTTTTCACTTTTGCCCCTTCATCTTTATGTCAACAGGATCCTCCCGAGTGGAGTATTTGATTGTGGAGTTGCCAGGTAGATAATTACAGTCAATTTTTGGGTCCCTCTCTTGTCTAGCATCAAGAGTTGGATCTATGTTGTTCTCCCAGGGAAGCTAGCTTCACACTTCATTCCCCGGAAACGATGCCAAGAATGTTATCACTCCAAGAGTCACTCTCAGACTACAAATGAGAGTAAGCTTGGTAACATAGAAATTTAAATGGATTAAAAAAGTTTGAAAAGGTGGATCAACAAGAGAAGAGTAAAAATGAGGGCATCAGACTGTTGCAAATACATTCCACTGGGCATGGAGTTATAACATCCTACAGATCAAAGGAAATCAAGTTGCCTACCAGACAAAAGGCTTATGCAAAGATGGACAGAAAAATAAAAGTAAACAGAGAGAAGAATATCCATATAACAGAGATCCTTTCTGTAATATAGATTAAAGAGTGCGTGAACAATAATCTATGATTAACAAGCAATTACCACAAATCCTTTGCAGCTCATGAATTCATTAACCAAAGGAAACTTTTGATATTCAAAATCTGTAAATATTACTCAAGCAAGATGATAAGAAAGAATGGAAACAAGAGAAAAATAGTATGGTATCACAACTTTCATGAATATCTAATGGCAGAAATGCCTACAACATGTGCCCTCGGGCTTACAAATGAGCAACTCAACTGCTCCTCCAGCTATCTCCTCTCTTGGATCATGAATCCAACCCCTCTCCAAGAGCTCCCTCCTCCATTAAATAGAAAAAGCATTAAAATATCCTTAGGAGGTCGAATCCCATCTCTTTCATTGGATTCTAGGCCTTGGAGATAGGTGGCAACAGTCAAAGAGACAAAAATCCAACAAACTGCTAATTTTCAGGAAATTGTTGGAAGTCTTTAATGAATTGTTTCCAACTCATTGCATGAGGTCTTAATGGAGCTAAAACTTAGGTGCATGTGTCCCTTGACATCTAATTGATCCATGAGAAGTCATCGGAACCCTCCTTGACAGCTGGCAACCTCCCAACAAGGCGAATATCCAATCAGCTATGCAAAACAGAGAATTTGCAGCACATTTTGCAACACATTGGTGTTTTAATTGTTTCTCTCAAATTCTAAACTGGGTCAGGTTGAAATTTGGTCAGCAAGTCAACAGGGATATCATCTTCCTCCACAAAAACCTTCAGAGAAACCCACTTCGTCATTTTGGTTTTATGATCAAATTTGTAACAATAACCGCTACAGGAAATTATGTAGCGCATGTCTATGTAGATCATTTTGCAGTGTCAAGCGCTACAAAATGTCATGTAGTTGTCCGATTTGTGCAGTTTGAGCCCAAAATACCCAAAAACTTTAGTCAAAGGTGTATAAGCATGTAGATGTCTCCAGATAGGGTGTAAGCATGACATTTTCCACAAAACTTCAAAAATCTAAAGATAAATTTACCCATAAAAACTACATGTGACCCTTAACAACTTCATGTGATAACACAACCTAAGGGAAAAAGATTTGAACTTTTCATCTCCCTACACAAGGTATATATATGTGTATGTGGAAGAGAGACTTATGAATCCATTATTAAGAATGTATATGCAATTTTAATTTAATTAAGAAGAAGGGTAATACAAACCAATTAGTTAAAAGAAAAGATGAATAGAAAATTAAGAATTGGGTAAAAAATAATATTGAAGAAGAATGAGTAAAAAGGTGAATTTAAATTTAGATAAAAATGGAATTAAAGATTAAGGTTAGAGTGGAAGGTCTATACAAATATCATCAATAAGATAGAATTGAAATAATTAGCAATAAAGATAAATCATAAAATAATTAGTAATAAACAAAAATTATATTTAAGGTTTAAAATTGAAAAAAATATAAATATCATCAATAAGATAGAATTGAAATAATTAGCAATAAAGATAAATCATAAAATAATTAGTAATAAACAAAAATTATATTTAAGGTTTAAAATTGAAAAAAATATAGTGTGAGAAAACATGAAAGATTGAAGTTAACTTCTTAGTAAATTATGGGGGAGGGGGGTTTAGAAAATTAGTAATTTAGATGGAATAACAAAAATAAAATATAAAAAAGAAAGCATGAAAGAGAGGAGCAATGATAGGGTCTCGTGACAAAGATGACAAATAATAGGTTTACATGATTGTGTTATGTGTTATTTTCATACATAATATAAAGAATTTGGTTTATTATATATTATTTTTATAAATGGTTTTGACTTATTATAATATAATTTTGGTTAATGGATTATGGTTGTAATATAATTTATATTAATGAATTAATATTTCGGAGGTTGTTGAGTACCTAAATATTTGTATAGTAAATGGTTGTTTAATATAATGAGATAGAGAGGAGCATCTCTTAATTAGGTTGGTTTTCTGAGTTAATAGTTTCTCGGATAAATATTTATGTAATGTGTGTTTATGTGTGAGATTGTTATTCTTATGTTTTAGATTCTATTAATATTTTGTTTCATGCACATGTTTATCAAACTCTTCATTTATTAGGACATCTTTCAATTTCTAAGGCTTCCCTAATGAGGCATGAAGAGTAATGGATGCTAAAATTTCAGCTTGATCAAAATAGATGTGGTGTTTGGTATTATGGAAATGTTTAGCTATAGTGGATTTAGTAAGGTGGTTGTGAAAAAGTGTCAACAATATGTTCTTTGATATGGGTTTGGATAGACCTACCAATTTGTCCAATGTAGGATTTTCAACAAGAACATGGAATTTGGTAAACACTTTGAGAGAAAAGAGTGTTAGATTTATTTTTTACGCTTCTAAATAATTGTTTAAGGGTTTTGTGAGGTTTGAAAAGGCTTATAATATTCTTACATTTTATATGGAGGGTAATAAAGAAGGCTCAACTAATTTGGGATAAAGAATATGTATTGGCTATGAGGGAATCCCAAATTTACAGATCCTTCCATGCTACCTTCCATCCAAAATTTAAGAAACCCCTCCCCAGTTTCCAACTTCGAGCCCTAGTTTTGCTCCCTTACATCCTAGGAATTATTGATAATATTTCCAATATCTTAGCCAAAAATAATATTGAAACTCTTTCAAACCTCACAAAATCACTAAACAATTATTTAGAAGCATCAAAGATAAACCTAACCCTCTTAATTCTTGAGGTGTTCACCAAATTCATTGTTCTTGTGGAAAATCCTACATTGACCAAATTGGAAAGTCTATTCAAAATTGTCTCAAAGAATATATTGTCGACACCTTTCATAACTGCATTACTAAATATGCTACAGATGAGCATTCTCGCAACACCAAACACCTCAGTTGTTTTGATCAAGCCAACATTTTATGTCACCCATGTTACTCTTCATGTCTCATTAGGGAAGCCTTGGAAATTGAAAAGCATCCTAATAATTTTAATTGAGAAGAGGTTACAAACTTAACCAATATGGGAACCTATCAACCATTGTCTTTGTCATTAGACCTAGTCATTACTCCTCTTTCCATCCTTTCTTTTCTATTTTATTTTTTTAATTCCATCTAAATTACTAATTTTCTAAACTTCCCTCCTCCATCGTTTATTAATAAGTTAATTTCAATATTTCATGTTTTCTCTTACAATAGTTTTTTCAATATTCAACCTGAAATATGATTTGTGTTTATTCTTAATTATTTTACTTTTATATTATGGATGGTATTCTTATAAACCTTCCACTCTAACCTTAATATTTATCTACATTTTATCCATTTTATCTAAATTTATATTTCCCTTTTTGCTTATTCTTCATCATTATTCATTCTTACTCATTTCTTAATTTTCTCTTCATCTTTTTCTTTTAACTAATTGTCATGCCCTTCATATACTCAACTTAAATCACAATTTCAAAATATATGTCAAAATACCAACCTTCCTAACCTCCTAAGTTATCAAAACTATGGTGATCTTGGAATGCTTATCTTAAATCTTTTCGAACACAAAAAAAAAAATTCTAAAGAAATCTAAGTAATTTGTTATCTTTTTTAAGGTCCAGTAGACCAATTTTGATCTCGGTGGATGTTTTTTTTTACAAGAACTGGAAGATATTATACTAATAAAAAATGGGCGGTCGAAGCACACAAAGAGAATCACAAAAGTACAAAAATTCCCTAGACATATCCAAGATCCTAAACGTTTCTATTGTTGACCTTACTGACCAGTTTTAAGTCAGAGCATTTCTACAAATTATTACATTCCAAAATTTGCAAGTGACTATTCTATAAAATACACCTAAAATACATATGCATTTAAACAACATTAGATACTCGGTTTGGGGTTGATTGGAGATTCTAGTGCTTTCGTTTCTGTGACCTATGTTGGAGCTTTCATTTCAGTGTCTTGTGTTGGCATATTCAAGTCAATTGGGACTTGATCATTCAATGGTGAGGAGTCGTTGTCAGAAGGAGAATCCATAAGGTCCAAAAGTGGAGGTGTTATCTAAAGTGGAAAATATTCGACCTGAGTCCTTATAGCATCCACCTCATCATGTTGCTGGTGCATAGTCGACCTATGTTCAATAAGAATGTCAAGTATACTAGCTACCCGAGTAAAGAGGTTTTGATAGGCCAGTTGAATTTGAAGTATACCTTCTTCCAAAGAGTCGGGTGGAACTTCCTGAACTCATTATAGACCTCGTCTATGAGGAATTTTGAGTGAAATAAGAAGAAGATGACTTGAATTGAAACGAACAAAGCTAACCTTACCCGTGCAACCAATCACCAGGAGCTCGGAGATAGGGGAACATGATTATGGAAACCCAATAGACTTGTGATGGCGTGATGCCCCAATATACCTCTAGGCAAGTGCAATTAAGTCAGGGGAACCATTGATATCCTCGCCAGCTTCTAACTTATTGCCTATCTTCAAACGGAGAGAATGAACTTCACTCTGAACAATTGCCAATCTCGCTTGGGGGGGCGGGAAACCACAAATTTTACTCCAATTGCCCTGCTTAATTGGTTTGCCTTGAAACAACAAAGACTACTCTTCGTCCCTAGTGATAGTATCCCAAATTCTAGAGGGGAAACTGAAGTAGACTGTATTCTCCTCAACCTATCCAACCTTACCACCTTCCTCCGCCAACATGTCTAAAGGCGATTCTTCCTCAATATTGTTTCCTTGAAGGCCCATCTTGTCATCCATGCATGAGATAGTACTATCTTTGCATGTCTGATTCAAAATCAGGCATGTTCCTAATTCACCATTTCTCCTCGTGATGTCCCTAAGACAGATTTGGGGTACAAAAGTTGGTGTAGGTCCTGAACCCATTGTGTTTGTTGATGTTCGTTGCCTAACTAAATCGTACGTCGATTATAATATCCCACCTTTCCCATGCTTTAACGTATCCATTGTTTTAATGTTGTATGTCTCGATTTGTGTGGAGTATATGACAAGAGAGGCCCTCACTTGGTTGGCACCTTGATTGTTGCTTGTACCGAACAGTTGTATAACATGCAATGAACTTGTTTGATCCATCACTAATTATGGTATTGGGTGATGGGATAACCTCCCATTGATCCTAACTGTCCCTTTTGGGATTATAATAGCCAGGTTGGCTTGAGAGTCTGCCAATCGATTATTCTCCCTGAATACATTATGGAAGGTAACTTGAGGGATTTGTACTAACAAATGCTTTGTGAATAATCATGTTGTGAACAGTATTCATGGAATCCCTAATCATGATAATGTGTTGGATTTGGTTCTCTCGTGCTAGTTGAACCCCTTTTAAGACAGCATATTTTTTTGCTTGGTTTTCGGTAGTGCATCCCAGACTCCAAGAGAAACTTATTTCTATATTTCCCCTGGGTCCAGAATGACCCCTCTCGCACCTGCTTCCCCAGGGTCTCAGTGGATTTTAATCATCATTATCGTCATCATTATCCTCCTTAATTAAATTAATTTTTCATTTGCATTCTCATTAATGGATTTTTCTAAGTCTTTCTTTTCCATCAATATCATGTTTCTTTTTTATACATTTCTTTTTTATGTTAGTTGATTTTGATCAACCCCTTTTATAATATTAATATTTCATTTTATTTTCTTATTAATTCTTAATTCTTAGTTTTTTTTGTTTTCTAATTAGGCCGAAGGCGTTTTATAAGGGGAGGTTCCCTTCATGCCTTCGTCATCTATCAATGCCTTATCAATGCATTACATGTATTGAAATTTTATCTTGAATTTTATCCTTCCTTTACGAATTAAATCCTTCCACGTCTCGCAATTGTTTTGTGTGATTCTCCAACCATGGATTGTTAAACATGGCGTGGGTGATGCGCACAATTATGCCCGAGTATTTCCTGTAGTTGTCGTGAAAGTAAACAGTAATGCCTCATCTTTGTCTTTGAATTCACTATCGGCATGGTTTATTTATTATATTTAGTTGGAAGGTGTTCTTAAGGGGAAGGTCTTTCTCAAAATTTCGTCATATGTCTGCATCCACTTAACAATTTCCACTTGTTCACGTAAAAACTACCACATTCAGATTGCTACTGAATCGAAGAAGAACCTATAGTTTTTTATAATTGGCCTCATCTGTATGGGTGATTGGAGTCTACGGGATGGACGACATTGGCAAGACGTCGGTACTCCAACTCAAATCACAAGATCACAATGAACAAAGAGAGGCCTTAAACCAAGAATGATATCATCTCATGGCTCTCACATCGTCCAATGCATATTGGGTTAAGAGTGTTCATAAATATTTAATGTCAATATACAACATTCTATTCTCAATGGAAAATTCAAGGATGAATCAACTTTGCACGATAACATGAAAGTTTCATCATATTGTTTGAAAATTGAAAAATAAACAATATAGTACAAACTTGAAAATTGAAAAATAAACAATAGAGTAAGAATCTTAGTTGTTATTCCATAATAGAGTACTAATATTATTTGTTATTCGATAATTAATTATTTAAATCATATTCCGCATAGGTTTTCTGATTACAAAATGTTTCCCACCTATTAGTTAATCCATCACAAAGTGATACACAATACCAAAGGTGAACGTGTTGTAGCTAAATCCAAGGTGAGGCAATGAGCACCAATTCTCGTGTGGATGCCAAATTATCCCATCCAATCGTGGCTAGATTCCATCACAAACTCCTGACTTTTATTCAAGGATTAACACGTTAGTGGAACCGTTGTAGCCACATATCCATCATACAAACATACTCAAGTACTACTTCCTTGCTTGGATTTGCAGAGGATGAGTAAGTGGGAAGAATCGACTTATCTAGAACAAAACTATTGGAAAGGTGGAGCAAAGCTCAACCAACCATTCTCCGTTGTAGACCATGTATGCTTTGAATGACTCCTACCTTTCAATAAGGATCCTAACAATAATTGTGGTGACTTTGTTAACACAAAATGCAATGTTCTTCCCTGATATTCTAAGGCACACGTCTGAACAAAATAGATACAACTCCAGCGTTAAGAAAATCTGAAGATGCACCAGCAGATGCCAAGTCTATGAAGCTAGTACCGCTGAGATCGAAGTTTTTTTTCCAAAATGAGATCATATTCCAGTAGGACATTCATCTGTAATCACCAGAGTCACCCTAGTTCAAGGGGAAAGCGAGAATTAAATTAAGAAAACAATTTTGATTTCGCACAAGCATAGGGTAGATTCTTCATTTTATATTGGACCACCCCAAGGTTGCAACGTGCAACATTCTATAAAGGAAAAAAATACATCGCCATTCAATTAATACAAACCCATAAGCTATCATTAATGCATGTTGCCGCTATAAAAGCCAGAGTGTTATAGCAAGACAAGGAAAGGTAGAATCGATCACGCATGTTGCCCCTATAAAACCAGAGTGTTACAACAAGACAGGGAAAGGCAAGAAAGAAAGATGGATGGAAAGTCCTGACCATAACTATTGCTTCTATCGCTATCCCACGGGCAATAACCTTCTATCGCGAGAAAACCAATACTTCTCCAAAGCTAACTCATGCAATACTTCATTGATAACCTCTCTGTCTCTGACATTACTTAGTCAAAAAGTAGTTTGATCCTGGCTCAGAACATGCAGGATAGCGGGAACATAAGGTGAAATTAGAACAAGATCTCGCTTGATCTGGAGCTTGAACTACATAAAATTTCTTCTACCTTCCCCGATATATCTAAATGAGGAGGAATTGCTCCCTTGACCAGAGGGAGGGCGAGGAGGAACTTCTCTGCCATGAATTGTCTTTGATCCTTCTAGTGGAGGGTCGCCTATTTGAACAGTTCAATTTTGAGTAGGTGAAGAGAAAAAAATGTGGCGATAGCAGATTGATTGGTTGCTAACAGATGGAAACTTTGTATTCATTCCTTCCAGTGGAGGACTGCCTATTTGAACAGTCGTAATTTCATGTTGGTGAGAAAAAAAAATGTGGCAATAATATATTGGTCGGTTGCTAAATAACAGATGGAAATTTTATATTGGTTTTGGACATTTCCTAGCCTTTCCTTTGAAGCATAATATGCATATCTTCCTTTAATTGTGATTCCTCTCATATATCCCATGGATAATTACCTTTGTGGCAACCCGACTTTCAAAACTATAATTGCTATCGTAGAAATGGACATCTAAAGAATTAATAATGTGTTCATATATATCTTTTAATAATTTGATTATATGTCTCGCCCTTTTTTTTAACGTAATATGCATATCTTATTTTCATTATGGATGTTGAATCTCATCTATCCCATGGATAATTACCTTAGAGCCTATATGTTTAGTCTTTCCCTTTGGAGCATAATATGTATATTTTCCTTTAATTGTGGATGTTGAGTCTCATGTATCCCATGGATAATTACCTTAGAGTCATTAGGCCCTCAAGATTATAATTACTCTCGTAGAAATGGACATTTAAATAATTAATAATATGTTTATATATTTCTTTTAATATTTTGATAATATATGACTTGGATACAAATTAAACTAATATAAAGAATAAAAAAGTATAAGAATATAAAGAACAATACAATATTCAATGAAATTAAGAAACAATGTAAAAGGTTTGAACTAGAAGTCAAACCATTGTGTTCCCATAATAATGTAGAAGTCGAACCATTGTGTTCACATACTAGTATACAATAAATAGTACAGTTATGATAACCACCGTATAACACTTAATGGTACCTAATCAAGAACATTTGTACCATAACCTTGACACTTAACTAAGCATGATACTTAGGATAAGAACTGTATCCTAAGGTATACATAAGGTGGCCACAGACATAGGATTAGAGAAAAGAAAATTAGGTGAAGGTATTTGAGGAGAGCTTACGAAATAAGAGAAGCAAGTGTGGCTATCTGTAAATTCGAAGCATGTACCATGCAAACAATGAGTTCTATGACATGTGATCTAACATGTGGATGTGGATATGGCTATTTGTGATAGGGTTTCACAAGGGACATTTGGTGGGTTGCAAGAGGGCCCGAACAGACAATGAAATTGGTATAGAACCTCTCCCTTAAAAGAATCAATCAAGGATTTGATGCTACTTTTCTTTGAAATAGGCAATAAGGATAAGAAATGATAACACCCAGAGGCCCCAAAACACATAAAAAAACACATACTTCATTCCCACTATCAATTCCAACTTCGATATGACACGATAACCATTATAATTCACCTATACTAAAGCCATTACAGTGTGCACCTTCCATCACTTGGTCATCGTGTCTTTTCCTTGTGAAGAACCATCTAACGAGCTCTTTGAGGGCGCCAAGATAGAGTCAATTTGTTTTTGTTTTTGTCTTTGTTTATGGATAAATCCGTAAGTGCGGACACAAACCAATCTCCCTAGATCCACCTGGATCTAGAACAAAACATGACAGAATAGGACGCTTTCCTTAAGTTTTAAATATTGAAT
>JZKD02S2434546.1:288270-308926 GCA_000966675.3 Picea glauca
TTCTCTCTTCAGGAACTCAGGCCACTGTGACCCCTCTAAAGGCAATAGATAGGTTTACATCATTAACGATCATAGGGATGACGAAAATAATGTGTAACAGTCTTAGGGCCAATTAGAGAACCCAAAAACCTTATAATGCACACTCTAGGTATAGGTATCAAATTTGAAAAAGTAGCTATATATAGAGATCGAGATTATATATTCATCAGATCCCTTACAAGATTCCCCATTTTGTAAACAGATCGCTCACAAGGATCCTCAGGGATTTTATTCGACTTTCAAATCCAATGTCAACATCAAATGGAGGATCCAAATTAGAATCTATGGAGGTGTAGTTTTACCAAATCCACCCCTGTAGAAGTACCACTTACCTATTGTGCTAACATGTCAGGATTTGACGATACATGTAGAGATCGGTTTTTGTTCATCGATTCCTCCCACTACATGTAAATGTGGATTTACTTGTGGATTCAAGTGAATCCTTTCCTGTGTACAAGTTGGAATGAAAAGCAGGCTACTATTTTTATACCAAATGCTCTCTCTGCTCGAGCATCTGTATAAAAATTGCTTGTGAAATTGATTCTAAGATGGAAGACATGGTAATAAAAGTTGCCTTCTATTTTATTTTATTTTCATAAAAAATTATGAATTGATATTTGGGTAGCAAATACCTTTACATGATATCTAGAATTAGAAAATGTACACATGTAACATCTTTTGTTTTTGTTATATACTTGGAAAAAAAAAATTCACCATTCACTTATATATATTATCTTTGTTTCATTGTTTGTTTTCTCACTAAAAATGATGGTCATTAAAACATATGTTACTCAGTTTTTTTCGGTGTTTCCTTTCCCCCACTTCGGGGATATGCTAGTTATTTCCTTTAGGGGTTCAATGTTTTTTGTTTGTCAAAAATATTTTGTTGGATCCCTTAATGATGGGTGGAGTGTCCACTTGAAACGTTGGGATGTTTCTAAACTCCAACATAGTTTTTCTCATACAATTTCATTACAATTATGACTAATTGTGAAAACATTCATGCTCAAATTATTAAAGGTCTCAACCTTATCCAACAACACTTTGTTCTCTTCAACCTTGTCTCTAACAAAGTGGTATTGCACATCAATATGATTTGTCTTAGAATGATAAGAAAGGTCTTTTTTTTTTCAAAAAAAATTGCACTTGAGCTATCACAATGTATCCTTGCTACTTTATGAACATGTAACCAATACCTAAACATAATATGTGCAACCATACAACTTCCTTGCTTCCATGCATGGCTTCCATGTACTTGGATTGTATAGTTGATAGTGTGATTATGGCTTGCCTCATTCTCATCCAATTGATTTCTCCACTAAATAGGCTAAAAACATAACCACTTGTAGATATTTTGTTGTCAAGATCTCCAATCCAATATGCATTGACAAAACCCTATATATCTATCTCTTTATGTTATCTAGTTCTTCCTTGGTATATTTCATAATTTGAAGTGCCATGCAAATATATGAAGACTCACTTTATAGTTTTACAATGTTCTTTACCTAGTGTTGACGTATACCTTCTCAAAACTCCCACTACATGGTCAATGTCTAGTTTAATATAGACCATAGCATACATTATAATTCCAATAGCACTTGCACATGGAACATGGGAAGTCATCCTCTACATATTTGTGTGCCTTTGGACACTAATTTGCAGATAACATTACACCTACAAGGATAGGGACCTTGAGTGGTTTACATTCCTACATATTAAACCTCTACAATATTGTCTCAACATGTTTCCTCTTATTCAACCAAAGTTTTGGGTTGGACTGATTTCTATTAGTTTCCATGCCCAAGATAAAATTTGCAACACCAAGTCTTGCACACAAAACTCGAAAGATAATTGAGTTTTGACATCCTTCATGATTTCATTGTTTTTTCCAATTGGAAACATATCATCAATATCCAAGACCACATAAATAAAATGATCACCAATTAGCTTGGAATACACACAGTGATTATCTTTTTTCTTGAGAAACCAAGCCCCAATATATAAGTATCAAACTTTTGATACCATTTTCTTAAACATTGTTTTATTCCATATAGGGACTTCTTTATCTTACAAACTAGCTCCTTCTTTCCCTTCACTATAAAACCTTCTGGTTGATCCATGTAGATTTGTTCTTCAAGATAATCATGTAGGAATGTTGTCTTCGCATCAATATACTCTACATCAAGATGAAAACAAATATTGATAGACAAAACAAATCTAATAGAAGTTAATTTAGCAACGGGAGAAAAAAAAAATTAGCCACTTTATTATTGTTCCCTAGGCACAATAAAGTGTGATGAGTCATATCAATTCCCTCCATCTGGTAATATCCCTTTGCAACAATTAGATTAATATGATAAGAGGCTCAATAATGACACCAGTAGTTTTTTGTTGTGTCCAGGATATTAGGTTGTAGTTGTTATCTACTTGGAATCTAAGAATAGTAGTTTGTTAAAGGTATCATCTGGCTATATATTGAAGTCGATGCAATGTATCAGTGAGATGGTTAATACAATTGTTGTGTTGGTTGATATCATATGCTATCAGATCCAATCTCTTATGTAATGTACTTGACCACCCCTATGCCTCTTGGGATGGTGGGGTACTAGAAATTTTCAACAATTTCCCTTTAGTCTCACACATTACAACTCTAATAGTAATATTTATATTATGCCCTAACATACGATACAAATATGCATGCTATTACAAAATTCACATTGAACATTTATAAAATATATGCACAACAATTCATTAAATGCACAATATTTAAATACATAAATACACATAGTAAAATAGCATAAAAGCGCATATAAGCAACACTTTTATTTTGTAAAGAATGTACAACAATTGGTAGTACATGTGGGATGTTCCTCCCAGCCATAGGCTATGTTGCACCAATTATTTTTGCAATAGGCCACCCCTGAGTTGGGGCTATGAGTCTAGAAGGACAAACAAGAAATCTCTCTTGAGCCAATTTCCCACTGATTATATAACACGTCCACTCACACAACCATCCCAAATCTCTAGCTCTCTCTACCCCTTCATTCTGCACAACCCAAGAGGGGATCACCTTCTCTACAATGCAATCCCTTAGGCTATCACACCTCTTTCTGGGCTCCAACATAGACTAGATAGGAAAATGTCAATGCTAGGATCTACAAAGATTCTCGATGACACTTTTCATAATAGAAATCATGTGGGTAATATCAGCCTTCAGTTACAGGGTTATCTCTCTCCCTTGCAGTTTGTACCATGCTTTAATGATGATGAGAATGACAGTATAATTATTCCTTAGCTTCCAAAACAGAAGGAATAAATATATATGTTTTTAACTTACCACTTGGCACTCAAAGAACTCACCTAACTACTTTGGCACATGTCCCGAGATTGATTTGTCCTTTTACATAAGCTAAGGTAAGGTACTTGACAGGTCTACTATATACCATATTAATTCTTAGTAGGGTAGCTAGCCTACTGGTGCAATTAATTGTCAACCCATGGCTTGTAAAGATTGTGAGGTATCATGCAAAATATATGCAAGGCTTAGGGGTTGATGAACTAGTTGGAAATTTTGTTCATGTTACTCATAACTATCTAGAAACCCAATTATATTTAATTGAAAAGCAAGAAATAGTAATAGGAAAAAATAGTTGATGATTTATATTCATAGGTTATGTAGCATGAGACCTATAGCAATCAACCATTGACTAATTAACAGTGAAGTCAATGCTTGTTGAAAGTTACACTCTTCAAATTATAATCATAACTCATGGAATCAATATAACTTTACAAATATTGAAGCAATCACATGAAAAATGTAAATATATGGTATAAAAACATAAACATAAAAGGAGAAGCAACACTAGTTTTCTGCAGAGAGGACCCTTTCTCTATGGAGTGAGGTGCTAAAAAAATGTTTACAATTATTAGTCTACTTCATGGGTCAAATTATCATACACAAACTGAGAAATTATGTTTGTATTAGGAAAATGTAAGAATTACAACAAACTTTGTCTATATCTCTACTTTTTCTACTATCTTCCCTCCTCCTTATCTATCTTCCTCTTCTCTCCAAGAGGCAAGCATAGCCTTTCTGGTTTAATTGTCTAAAAAAACCATTAAATGGAAATGGTGAGTTGCACACTTGAAGAATCGTTGATTCTTCAAGTGGATACTAACATGTGTCACAACCATTAAATGAAACAGACCATCTTATTCAATTACACAGTTACAACAATAACGAAACTAAGTATCTATGATAACTAAGCCACTGGATTAGTTGTCAAAATATAGTGTGATCTTAATTCTCCTGGAGATGCTTCGTAACCACAACCAAATGCATATATGCATTCATCATTATGGTAACAAACTGCTCGAATAGCATAGAAGCTTCTATATCTAATACACATTTTTGTAGCAATCGAATAACGACAATGTGATATTTTGAAATTGGTAATAGATGATAGGTGCCATGCTTGTTGTCTTGGATTCATTGCATCGGTTCCAATTATTGGGACTCGTAGCACAGATCTTGTTGAATAGGATTCGTGACGCACATTATACAACATGTAACATGTGAAGATCTGTAGCAAGTGGTGAACCTCGTAGTTTCGTAGCAAACGAAACTTCATTGCTAGGATAGGATCCACATCAAATGAAGTTCCGTGGCAATCTATCTCTTTTGTAGCATACCATTCCTTTGTATTTTGTAGCATGCATCCAATCTATAGCAACTTTATCTGCAAGTTAAGCACAAAAGACACAATTTCTACCAAATGTACTACAAAATTCATTAGATTGCTAAAAAAATATAGCAAAGTATACTTGAATGATTTATGGGCCAAATGGTTATAGATATATATATATAAAGAGGTGAAAAATGAATGGTGAAGTATGAAAATAGAAGGAAAAAGGTGTTATAATCATGCCAAAATAGGTTCCCACCATTACTTTGGTTACAATAAAATATATGATTTCTAGGCTTTGGCCCCCTTAGCCCCCTCTCATTCCTCTCTCATGGAGTCATAGACCCAATTTTTTTAGTCCCCTCATCTCACAACCAACGTTGTATTTTTATTAATAACTTCGATGTACATCATTTACAATACTTGGCCCTTGACCATACTATATGGCTCACAACCTAATTCACATTACATTACATTTATGGGGATCAAAACCAGGGTGTTACATTCCCCTCCCCCTTATTTTTTCACTATCCTCAATGCACATCACCATGTAGGTGTACACATATATACAATCCTTACATCAAAAATGTGTTTACATCAAATTTTTAAGCCCAATGTGGGTATTCCTTCCCCATTGCATCCTCCAAGTGCACTGGACCCTTACTTGTCCCATGCCTTTGTTCACGAGCATCGTGTCCTTCTTGTTGCCAATATACTCTTTGGTTGTAGCTGGTATTACATCCCTTTTTCCTTTGGAATGCACCATCCTTGGTGTTCTGTAATGTCCCCATTTTTTGTTGTTGCTATGTTATAGAGTGGGATGCTTTCCAGAGTGACAGTGAGTTCAAGAGATATTAAGGGGTTTTATTGTGCCCAACTTGCATCGTCCATCATAATTCATCATCAGAATCCATTCCGCACAACTTGGCTTTGGTAAGGAGGAGAGTGTTTCTTCTTATCTTACCCAGGTAGCTCAAGTGAAAGATGAGTTGGTTGTAGTTGGAGAGGTCATATCAGATTTAGAGTTGGTGAGGATAGCCTTGAAAGGCTTCACCAAGGAATGGGAAGTCTTCATGAAGTGTGTGGTAGGTCGTGATCATCTTCCAGATTGGAGCAGACTATGGGACGATTTCACTCAGGAGGAGATTCAGGAATGATCTCAGAGCAGTGGACAGAAGACAGATGGAGTTGATGAGAATGTTTCTCTTGCTGTAAAGAGAAAGAAGAAAGTAAGTTTCGAGAGGGACTTGAGTAGAGTCAAATGTTACTATTGTAACCAGTTGGGGCACCTTGCTTCTCATTGTCCTGAGAGGAAGAAGAAGAAGAAGAAGAAATCGGAGGGGCTTGAGACAACTACTACAACATCCATGGAGGAATTTGCTTCCAAGTATGACAAGGAATTTTCTTTGGTTACTCTAGTTTCCAGTTTCGGTAGTGGAGGATTTGGGGGTGATATCATATGGATTGTGGATAGTGGAGCCTCTTGCCACATGACAGGAATCTAGCGAATATTCCTAATTATCATAGAGACAGGTCCTGACCGACAAGTGGTAAATGAAGGTGGTATGGCGCGAGCTATATGTGGAGTTGGAAGGGTTAAATTCTTGCTTGAGTATGGAGGATTCCTGGAGCTTGATGGAGTTCTCTTTGTTCCAGGGTTGAGGGTTAACTTGCTCTCAGTCTCATCCTTGGAGGATGTAGGATATTGTACATTGTTCAAGAGAGAACATGTCTTTATCTACAAGGAGGGAGTGGACCTGGTGGAACTGCAGTTGATCGGTGATTGGGTGGGCAGGTTGTACATGTTGCGAGGACAACCTTCCAGATATGATTCAACATCAGATGAGGAGCATGAGGAGGCTCCTGAGACTACGGTGGTACCAAGGATTTAGTCTTGCATTCTGAGAGAAGAGAGGGAGTCTCTTCTGAGCACTGGTAGGAGGCTCAACCTGTGTGATCGAACCGATGTTCATGGTAGAGTGGATTCTCCAAGGAGCTCAGGGTTCTCGGATACCTGTCAGAAGAAGATCTTCTAGTTCGAGTTATGTGCAGGTGTTGAGGATGGCTCTAGGTTCAAAGGGAGCTCCTACTAAGCACAGTGTGATGGAACCAGATGATAGTGATGGAAACAAGTACTTCCCTCGCTAAGAGGGAGTGTTAACTTTTTAGCTCGAGAGGTACTCTGCATATTTTGTCTTATATGCGGATGTAACCTTATGTTGACACTACTAGGCACTTTAATTTGTAATGGGTTTTTATAAAGTTGTAATAAAGTGGTTCTTTTATTAAAGTGACTTTTCAATGAAGTGTGTTTTCTAATATTAAAGTGACCTTATTTCATAAAGTGCACTTATGTAATAAAGTGAAATGTACTTTAATATTTTAAGTGATTTATTTTGGAGGGAATGAATCATGGCCCTTGATCTTGTAAAGGCAATATTAGATCTTGGCCTTTGGATATAGGGTTGGGGAAGGTGAAAAGACACTTGCGAGGTAAAAGGTCATCTTCAGGAATTATAAAAGAATGCATAGGGTAGTGTGCAAGACAAGAGAAGAAGAGTGTGAGAAAGATTTCTGAGGAGAGCTTGGAGAGGAAGGTGAGAAGCAAGGAGGGCACATTTCCCAAGAGAGATTGGGTGCAAATCCCATGGAAGATTTCTATGTAAAGGTGCTGGAAAAAATTTATGTTAGAGAGGGCTTATTGTATCGATCTGTACAGTTTGTACAACAATGAGGAGGGCATGCAAATCAAGGCAGCTTTGTTGCATGGATTCCGAGGCTCTGTTAGTATTTTCTGTTGGTGAAGAAGGAATCAAATTGTTGTTGTCCATAAATCAGATTGGCATAGATTTTGAGGTGCTGGAAAGGGAAAATCCATATAGTTGTATGGATTTTCTGGGCACGGAAATCGAGGCAGATTTTTGGGACAAATTGGTGTTGTAAGTTGTCTCTTGTTGTAAATGTAATGTTGTTGTTGATAAATCTTTCTTGAAGCTAATAGAATCTCTCTCTCTCTCATTAGGTTTCCCCACATTGGCATTTTCCCTGGAATTTACCTAAATTTCTAAGTTATTCATGGTTGATTGAATGTTGTTCATTGTGTTTATTTCGCTGCTAAATTGCTTAGCAATGTGTATTTATGCATATAGTAATTTTTTAATGTGATTTTATGCATATCAAAGTTCATTGATGATAGTTATCTCTAGGTTGTTAAGTGTATCACAGAATATTAGCTTGTTGATTTTGTCATTAAATTTCTACAATCTTGGTCACCTATAGCCAGTGAGGGCGCACTTTGCAGAGAAAAGATATCAACAGCATCCAAAGTAAAGATTGGATTACAAAGATCACTTGTAATCAACTTGGAGGACTATTGGGGGTTCCTTCCTTCATCATTCCATTGTATTTTGGAGGCACTATCAACCACATGCATCATTCTTCTATGTATATTCCAGATCTACTCCATTTTGTATGAGGTCAACTATTATGATAAATAAAACTCAGATATGAGGTATTTGTGGCTATTTCTTGTGTTACTTCTCATTGCATCTTATTGTGTATCCATTATTGTTATCCTCCTAGCACTTATGTGTTGTAAGACTCAATAAAACCTTCCTAGTGCACTTGAGAAGAAAAATATACAAATTGTTTGATGAAATGTTCCAATGAGTTATGTTGTCATAATTATAAAAGCAAGCTAAATAACCAGACAAAAAATATATTGGGAGCTATAAGAAGGTTGCAAACCATCTCCTTGGTAACCAAAACATACCATTAACATACTATGCAAGTGGGGACAACCAGAAGTGTAGATTAGTCAAGGCTTAGACCCAACAAGCAAAGTGTTTGGATAAGACTCTCAACCATATAGTTCTGATTTTTATATCAGCATTGGGTTGGGAACATTACAATGGTATCAGAGTGAATTTCCTTCTTTAGCATGTGATATACATTGATGATCTAGAGGAGAGATGGATTTTGCGGATTTTACAGAGGAGATCATATATTGTGATAAGGAATATTACACCCTTAGTGAGACATTCAGGGCTCAAGTAACATTCCAACAGTTTGTATCCATCAAAAATCCTTGGTGGAGCAAAGATGAGGTTACACATTGGGCCAAAAAGATGGAAGAAATACATTATTGGAGGAGCATAGCAGAGGAAATCAAAGCCAAAGAAGGCAAGGAGGTAGATACATCATTACCAGCTAGTGGATTGACAGGAGCAGAGCTTGAGCCTACACCCATTAGGAGCAAGGAACTTTGCTACAGTTGCAAAGAGCATTGGGAGCCTGATCACAGATGCAGGGGTAAAGGGAAAGTGCATTACATTGAGGTGAACTATGACAACGAAGAGGAGGATGAGACCTTAGATGCCTCCTTATAGCAGTCCTAGGACTCTTGCCAATCCAAGGAGAGGACCACACATTAGTTTGACCATTTGGTTGGGAACGAGGATTTTGTGCATGATGAGGTGGATATAGATGCTTCATTTGAGCAGTCATATGAGGCTAGTGACACCCATGCATCTGATAGCCAGGATGATGACCAGGATGCTCGTGAGGGTTCAGATGTGTTAGCACCTAGACATGATGAGATCCAAAGATTGGATGATCCACGTTTGGATATTGATCTGAGGTCATGCATAGGGAAAGAGGAGCTTCCCATGGAGTTGAGCATGACACAGTCCTTACCTTCTCAAACATTTATGTTAGACAGGATATCAGTTACATTATGGATTTGGTAGAGAAGCCTTATATAGTACTTGAACACAAGGGACACATAGATCTACAGACCTAGGAGGAGAGGCATGGCTTGGAGCCAATTGACTATATACATACCTATCAGTATGAGGAGAGAGAGTCGCCTCTTTTGGGGAGTCTATTGTTAGATCAGGTTGTGGAGACCAACAACTTGTTGTGATACTCACTTCCAAGACCAGTCTACAGTGATGAGGATGCACTCCTATTTGGTCGAGATGACCATATCTCATGTTTGGACATATTTGTATGGGATCCAAGTGCAGATGACATTAGCAGAGGGAGCGCACAGGAGGATATAGTGTGACTCAAATGGGGGTAGCAGTTGGTGATGGTGTGCAATGGCATACAGGAGGGCTCAGTAGCACAGTAGACAGTGGGAAGTTCGGTGCCTTATCTTTTGAAGAGTGTGTTGTTGGGGATTCCATTGTTGACACTAGCAGTGAGAGGCATGAGGTAGCACCTCAGCAAGATTATGATCAAGAGTCATGACACTTGAAGGGACAGTTGAGAGTCGGTGAGGACATGATCATGGCAACCACTAGATGCATTGATGATACACATGCATTGGTGGCAATTTATTGTTGGAGGGCATCGATGGCACATGATATTTCATATGGGGGACTTGCCATTGATGACTTTCATACACTCATGGAGAGAGTGACTACGATTAGGGTCGACTACCAGAAGTTGTCAATGGATAGAGATTACCAATTGGAGGTTGGTGAGATGTATCACAGGGCGTTGAGGGAGAAGGAGATTGAGGTGGACCGACTCACTCATGAGTTGGTGAGCACACGGGGATTCTTGGAAGGCACACAGACAACCCTTCAGGAATCAGAGTCCAGATCAGAGGAGCTCCTTGAGGAGACTAGTCAGAGATCCACTACATCTATCTTAGTAGATAGTCAGATATATCCTTCAACCATATTGCTAGAGGATGTTGGTGATTTCGTAGTGGAGCACCAGTTAATGAAGGAGCATGAGGAGTACCCAGGATCATTGATGAGTATGGAGAGATATGATCTGGAGACGCAGTAGGATTTCCATGGGTCACAAGGACCACCCTTCATGAGGGATTTTAGGACAATTAGGCACACACATACACATGGGGATTCCAGAGCTAGGGGCATTTATGAGGACACTTCCATTTTTGTTCCAGGATTGGCTGACCTTCATGTAGAGGTTGACCTGGTAGTACACCTAGGATCCATGAGGTTGCAGGTATATACAAGAGATTACATGAGTATGCAGGGGAATACAGTGATGAGTGGTAGTTCACAGAGACATGTAGAGGTGTACAATGGGATTCAGGGGGACGCACTAGATTGTAGGGAGGAGATGTACTTAGTAGAGAATGGAGATTCCTCTCCCTTGAAGTAGTATATAGATCTGGGATATCACCTTCACAGTAGCAATAGTTGTGTGAGTGATGATGGATGGAGAGTTGTTACCCCTGATTTTGGTCGTCATGATGATGTATTGATGATGGTGTACTCAGGCTCTTCATAAGAACTTTTACCTGAGAAAAGTTACTTGCATCCCTTCCAAGAAAACTCCTCTTTGAAGCAAGTTCGCAGGCTAGTAGTATATTTGATTGTGAGAATGACCCATTCTCGCAGGCTACCTTAAGCCAGGGTGCGAACTTCTCACACTGTGTTGAACTGCTAGGGTGCGAACTCTTCCTAAAGCAAGGAAAAAGATGAATTCTCGAAGCTTCTAGAAGGGAATCTTCTAGAAGGATGGGTTGGCATTCGAATGGTTATCCTAGTACTGGATTCCCTGATATTTTGGGATCATTCTTATCCAAGTAACTAATTCATTCTTTCCTATATATTGAGTGAATTCTCATGGAAAAGGTTAAACAAGATTCATTGGAGAATTGGTGAAAGAATTGTGTGAAGGACTGAAGCTTGAACAACAGCTTGGAGACTCCAGCAAGTTTATCCAAAGGGGTTGATATTCTTCATGCAAACAGTGAGCAAGTGTGTGTGTCAGAGCCAAGGGCCATCGAAAGGAAGTTTGCAACATCAAGGCTCAGGTTGTAATCTTTACTTTCCATTAATATGATACAGTAGCATGTCCCTTTCCCATAAAGCTATTTCCACTTTATTGTATAATTCATTGATCATATACATAGATTGACTGTTGAATAGATTGTGTTATCTTCACTTTGGTTGGTTTGTGTTGTCTTGGTCTTGGCTGCAGGAGAGCACTGGAGAGAAACTGGAGCAACAAAGACCATAGGAAGTGATAATAAGGTATGTTATTTGTTCCTGCCTCCTATTTAATTCAATAGTCAAAATCTAGGGAAAGAGTCATGTTCTATCTTGCTTTGTTCTAGATCCAGGTGGATCTAGGGAGATCGATTAGTGTCCGCACCTATAGATTTATCCTATAACAAGAGTGATTGACCAATAGTTTGTGGAGATACCTAATGTTGTACCCGATGATTGGAGTTCAGTGATGAGTACATCGATTATTTACCATGGGTGTCGGTGGATGAGCTTTTGGTCAAGTCCTTGGGATTGACCAAAGCATATGATACTTCCCAGTCCTACAATCGGTTGCATATATTTTTTTTATCCTTTCCCGATACATTCATCATTGACAACAACAGAGAGGTAGACAGATAATGGCAGGTGACATGGAGAGTTGGTAGGTCGAGATCACCTGACAGGAGTGTCTTTATTGCATACAGCAGGATAGGGGTGGATCATCAGAGACAGACAGTTGAGGCCTTGGGCATGATGGAGAGTATATTAGGCCATGGGACAAAGGATATATCAGAGGTTGATACAGATTCATATTCTCATCTGGATGAGGATGGAGGGCTTTTGATAATTATCAGTATAGCACATTAGCAGTTAGTGGGGATTGGAAGTGATGAAATTCCAAATTTTCCATGGGATCCGGGAGTCGCATTTGTCAGTAGTTTGATTCTTCTTATGAGGATCCGGGTTGTGCCAGCGAGCATCATACTTCACTCTTGGATTACTTTGAGATTGCTTGCAGGGATTTATTCTATGTGGTGAGAGGGGTTCTCCCTGTTGATACTCATGATCGAATTTGGCGATGGATGGGCAAATTTTGGTTCCATAGGGATATCTTTACAGGTTCATCTTCTTACTAGCAAGCCCAATCATCACATGTATTTTAACATGAGGATCCATGAGTGGGGGATCTAGTACGTATATGTTGGACAAACAATCTTGATCAGAGTGGTAGCATGGGACCTTGGGATTACAGGGCTGGGAATTTCATTGACTGATGAAGGCGAGTGGATCTTTGTAGGGGAAAATCACTTTGATTTTCCATTGAGCTTCAATATTGGGGGGAGCACGTCACTTGTTGGTGATTCATTGAGGTCTTGTAGTACCTCACTATGGCAACAACATGTTCATTTGGTGGAGGTCATGTTGGGATTGGTATGGTCATGGAGGTCCAACTCATTTCTGGTAGAGGTTGTGTGTTGTTTTCAAGAGACTCCTGGTGATGATATCTTACAGGATTATACTTCACAGGGCATTGTAGTTTTCATATTGATATGGGATCTAGATATCAAAGTGTTTGGTAGTCCAGAGTTAGGTGGAGTTGATATCTGAGTGGAGTGATTACTTGAGGAGTTGACCGAGGATCTATTGCACATGATCATTCTACTCATCATAAGCATTTGGGTGTAATGCATGGTGAGAACTTGGAAGGGCCACATATTGAGGGGATCATACTTTATGTCACACAGGTGGATATGGGACCCTGGTATCATATGTATATTGATTCAGTTATTGCTTGAGAAAAAACAATATTTTAGCAGGGAGGAATGTAATGTCCCCAGTTTTTGTTGTTGCTATGTTACAGAGTGGGATGCTTTCCAGAGTATCCAAATGGGGTTGACAGTGAGTTTATTGGGCCCGACTTGCATCGTTCATCATATTTCATCATCAGGATCCATTCCGCACAACTTGGCTTTGGTTTCGTTGCATTCCGACGATTTCCGTAATTTTGAGTTATTATGGGTCATATTTTAATTAAATTCACTAAGAAGGTCATATTGGACAAAATACATGGAGAAACCTCTCAGTGTAATAGCTCGTCGGAATTGGGAGGAAGATCACTACAGGATAAAATGATCAGAAGTGACTTTCAATGGTCGGAGAAGCCATAAGGATGGATAAATCACTTTTTAGAGGTAAAATGGTTTATTAATTAATAAAGTGATTTAATTAAGGAATAATAAAATAAAGTAAAAGTCACTTGGAGAGAAAAGGTGAAAAGGGGGGATAAAAGAGAGATATGGGTCTATATTCTCTCATTGTGTTGTTTATCAATTTGATATCTGGCTTCTTGCTAGAGATCCCATAATACTTGGGGGTTTTGAGGGTTTTGACTGAACAAACCCTAGAGATCAGCTCGGTGGTGAAATATTACACCTTTACTAATCCAAGCTTGGACAAGGAGGTGAAAGATTCATCCCTCACCATTCTACATCAGATCAGAGTTACTTCAACCATTAGTTTGGTAAGGGGGTCGCACCGGTGAGGGTTTCCAGCAGGTTGGGTGCACTAGTTGAGGACAACTAGTTCGATTTGCCTTAGAGATGCTAGATATTCAATAGATCTTGTTCTAGGGTTTATTTTCATCATCTCAACGCCTTTTTTCATCAGTGTTTGAGGGGATTCTTCAACCCATTCATGCTATCACTCAGGAGGGCATGTTTATTTTCAAAAGGGCATGTTTCTTTTCAGGAGGGCGCATTGTGGATTGGGATTCTTGAGTTTGGAGGGTTAGATATGAGAGATTAACCTTGTACTTGTTCCATATGCTATATCCATCCTCGATATATAGTTTGGCATCACTCTTCGAATGTTTGGAGGCCATCTTCACAGAGGCTGAAATCTTGGTCACCTGCAGCCAGTGAGGGCGCACTTTGCAGAGAAAAGATATCAACAGTAGCCAAACTAAAGATTGGATTCCAAAGATCACTTGTATTTAGTTTGGAGGACTATTGGGGGTTCCTTCCTTCATCATTCCATTGTATTTTGGAGACACTATCAGCCACAAGCATCATTCTTCTATGTTTATTCCAGATCTGCTCCATTTTGTATGAGGTCAGCTATTATGATAAATAAAACTCAAATCTAAGGTATTTGTAGCTATTTCTTGTGTTACTTCTTATCGCATCTTATTTGCTTATCCATTATTGATATGCTCCTATCACTTGTGTGATGTAAGACTCAATAAAACCTTCCTAGTGCACTTGAGATGACAAATATACAAATTGTTTGACGAATTGTTCCAACGAGTTATGTTGTCATAATTATAACAACAAGCTAAATAAACAAACAACAAACATATTGGGATCTATAAAAAGGTTGAAAACCATCTCCTTGGTAACCAAAACATACCATTAACATACTATGAAAGTGGGGACAACCAGAAGTGTAGATTAGTCAAGGCTTAAACCCAACAAGCAAAGTGTTTGGCTAAAACTCTCAACCATATAGTTATGATTTTTATATCAACATTGGGTTGGGAAGATTACATGTTCTTCTTTCTAAATACTCAATTCATGTATTCATTTTTAAGTTGTTCCTATAACAACCATCAAGAAAACATACATGTTATATTTATTATCATGCAACAATTGTATTATTAATGGGAGTTCTCAACTCCAAAATATAAGAATATTATTAAAAATAAATATGCAATCTTAATTCAATTCTTATCTTCATGGCTAGTTCTCTACTTTACAAGGTTGTCATGGGCAAGATTTTTTCTCATTGTTCTTTCCGACATGCCCCTTTTTATTTAAACCATCATATCACATGCATTTTTCTACAACAATTTCATTTATGCAAGTTGCCTCTTCCTCGATGCACTCACCCTTTCAAGCTCAAGCATCCCCTTCACTACTAAACAGTCCCTCAAGTGATCCATCTTGCCAAGGTTTTCACGTGCAAGGAGAAAGTCAATTTACTACCAAGCATCCATTGCCAAATTCTGATTCAATAACTTGTAGCAACCACAAGATTTCAGTGGCCCTCTCCCCAAGATTTCCTTCTTTCATCCACAATCATCTTCCATAAGTATGTTCCCCTGGCAAATTTTTCAAGTAGTTCATCTACACGTGATTGCCTTCGCATGCAATTCTTTCACTACATCCACAAAAACTCATGAAATGATCTGTGAAACCCAACTTCTATTACTAAATAAGATAGAAAAACATTGTAGAGCACAAACTGGAAAAATGGGGTAGTTTATCTCTAAAAAGAAAGAGATGTTGGCTATGCTTCATTCACAAGAATCTTTACATCACACTCCATCGTGTGCTTAAAGGGCCTCCTTCACCTCAATTATATATGAGAGAGTGAGAGGAGAACAATTCTTATGATGCATGTGGGATAAATTGGACTAAGTTTATAAAATGCCATAGGCATGTAAAACACTAGGACTTCTCGGGCGGTCACCCATCCCAATACTACTCTAGCTTGAGCGCGCTTAACTCTAGAGTTCTAATGGGATATGATGCATTAACGCTATGTTGTAGGCATGTACATAATACCACTAGGAAATCATTAAATGATGTATGTAATTAACAAATGAAGATGGCATTACATTCCATTCCCCATCAAAAGGGTGAATATCATGGTTTATCAAAACCACTGGCTCAAAATGGTGATTCATTGGAAGAGGTGGATGGCCATCGAGATCCATCTGGATCACATAGTTTCACAACTACTCAATGCATCATTGCATTGATTCCAATATACCATAGTTATGTATCATTTACTCCACCATTATGAGTTGGAATGTCTAGCCAATGCCTCGACACATCATCCATCCACCTCCCCAATAATTGATCAACCATCCAAACACCTTACTTTTTATCCCAACACAATGCCAAGTGATCTTAGTGTTGGCAAGAAGGTTATAGTCCATGACACCATTACAAGTAGGGGGGGCATTAGACACTTGTGTGGCACTATAATGTTTCCATATCCAATCACAATACATCCTCACATATGCTTAGCTTTACTAGAATTCCAATTATATAGAAGGAGTATATCTTTTGACTTGGCTTGGTTATTACACATAACCCACACATCATGACATGCCCTTTATTTCATATGAATGCATTCATAAATTTAAACAACTTGTATATTTTTCCAAGGCCTTTAGCCTTTCACATCAAACGGTGTTTCATTCCCATGAATGCATCCACATTACATAATAGTATCACTTTAGATATTGGATTCTAACTAAGGGAATTCTTAGCTAAATCCCCATAAGCACTTATGCAACACAAGCATATCAAATCCATACATGCATGGTTGTCATCAATTAATTTTATACTACTTGATAAGCTAGTGTCTTTTAGAGGCTCACAAGCTCCCTTCACCAACCTCTTGTCCAACATTTTACCATCCTCATTTGTCCTTGTATGGATAGTTGTCATATGAAACAACATCATCATCATCTTCGACCATGCTATCAACCTTTTTCCTGGATACAAAATCCATCATTAGCCACATTAAACCATCATAACATCTTTAATTGATATATAATTACCAAACCACTCTAATATGTAATCATGTTACACACACACGCATGCACACATTGGTGCATATTCGTTTTAGATATCTATCTCTTGTATTTCCAACATTCTTATGCTTTACAACTATTGTATATATTAAAATAACAAGAGATGAGTTAAGGAAATTCCCCTTATTAACACGGTTGTCTTGCTAGCCATGTTCCTTGTTTGTTGCTACAACAATATCATCAACATCACGTATCTTCTTGTGCTATACGTGGTTGTCCTTGAATCCATCTAGATTCTTATAGCCCTATGTTATCTCACTTGATCATTTGTGCATTGTTACTCCCTTGTTTGAGCAACTTCCATCCAAGTCACACTTGACTACTTTATATTTCCAGCCAATATATCCTATTGACATTGAATTCTGCAACATTTACTTACTTTTCTAGGTCGATCTTAACCAACCTTACCTTGTATGAACATTTAGCACCTATAATGCCTATATCATTCTCTTCTTCTTTCTTATCCAATTGAGCCTCAAACTTGACTTCCTTAGTTAATATTTTGGGATATTGCAATGTTGCATTTGTATCTTCTTTTCAGCTTCATGTAGACTACTATGAAGGAGTCAACTGTATTTTACACCCAACTATAACTTCATATAGATCATACAATATTTCCTAGAATCACAATTAGTGCCCTCCAACTTCATATGTTTTTCTTGCAAATTTCATATTGTTTGCAAACAGTATCAAACATAAATATATGATTTCCTTCCCATGTACCTCGTTAATATTCTCATTTTGGAACCACTACTCTTCTTATATCCTTCCTTGATTTATTACCCTTTTACACACTTGGAATGCACTCAACATTCCATACATGCATCAACAATTCTCATTCATTCTTGTTATCATTCCCTGAGTGCCACAATATACTCTAGTTAACTTAAACATTCACATTATGGCATCTTCTGCCAATTTCTCAAGTTGTTCTTGGCTTGGTCCAATTTTGGAGTCCATTTAATTTAATGGGATAAATCTATTTAAAGTCCAATTGTATCCTTATAGAACAAATGTGTACACAATGTATTGCCTTATTTCTCCATTGGCGCCCTTTAAAGTGAATGAATCCTTTATCATGTCATCCACTTAATTATCTACACGTTTACCATGCTTCTATTGTGCACTCTAATATCACAAGTGGATTTCTTGCTTTGTATACTTTTCAGTAGATGTTGCTAGTTTATGGCTTACAAATCTTCCAAGTCTTCATATACTTTCCCATAGAGATTATGCACCCATCCCATGAGCCACACATTACTTTTTTTATTGCAATCATCATTATTTAATTCCCCTTTCTATGTATTTGGGATTAAGATACTTATCTTACCCTCCTATATATCTTCACCTACTAGTTTACTACATGCCTCTTACTTTGTCATGGTTGCTTGGCTATACACAATAGCTAGCTACATTGGTCATAATATTCATAGCTCGTTTCATTATCCATGCATCTTCCACACCCTTGCTGAACATTCTCTTGTAGCATAAATATTTAGATCCAATACCTATGAGCTCTTATGTTTCTTTATACCCATCATCACTCCTTTGCTCATTTAGTACCCAATTATAATAATAGGGTCCTTCCCTATATATTCTTCTATGATATGATTTGTGCTTATTAATTTTAGTAGATATTATGTTTGCCCTTTTTTCTTTCTTTCTCAAGGCACCAACTTCTTGGTTCCTTTATTATGATTGAACTGAATTCAAATTTGCAACATACCTTTAACACTATTCATTCATGGAATTTGACCATATTTTATCATACCTTGGCATACCACTCTCTCCTTAAGTGTCCCCCTACTAATCAATAATGCCATGTTATTAAAGCTCAACCCCTTTTATTCCCAGGTTGTTGCACTTCCACATGTGCCTCCATATCATTACACATGCACCATTACAAAATATATGCACCTTCCTTGCTCGGCATTCACATCTAGGATGCACCTCTTTCGTTTGAAAATATTTTTCCAAAAGTAACATTGTTTTGGAAATCTTCCATACTAAGCAATTTCATGGTTCGCTAAGCCCAAATGTCTTTTTCATGCAACCTTACAAGATGTCCAAAAGAATATTTTGATAACTTAAACTTTATATCACGTTCTCCTCTAGATTACCTTTCCATTGACTACTCTCTTTCTTAATTCTCAGCTTAGAGCATAAAGTTATGGCTCTCTAAATATGCCACTTATACCTAATTTTTCATTTTCTTTACTGATGCAATTAAATTGAGAGGTCGCCTTCTGCCACTTGTAGAAAAAAAAATGTCTGGAGACAAGGAAACTTTTATATTGGGAAATGACAATACTAATGATGGTGAGCACACAAAAACTTTCATATTGTCAATCTATTTCTCCAGTGAAAATCTACAACAATTTGGGAATGTCAACTTTGTCCTTTTTACATTTTTCCCATACTTCAAATTTGTAGCCAAACTCGCTATCTCCCAAACAAAGTAGATCTAGAAAAACTTTACTACCACAAAATTGTCTAGATTGATGAGGAGGTAAAATGTTTATTAAATACAATTTTCCATATTTGTGATTTGGGATCCATTTTCCTCTAAAAATCTCGAAAATCTAAAAAAAAAGTGACCCGGAATAATGGATTTTGCCTGTTTTGGCACCTCCACCCCAAACTCTTTAGAATTATGCCAAAATACCAAATAGGTATCTTCATGTCTGATTTTTTGGCTCACTATACAAATTTCATTAATAATAGGGCCTATGTCGAAGAGTACCACCAAGTTCTTCAAAAACCTCTAATTTTCCATTTTTGGAAAATTGAAGCAGAATTGGCATATGTCACTCACTGGCATTTCTATAGACTTTTCCACTACATACTTAAATAGAAAATTTCATCTGATTTGGAGTTAGTCTACTCTTGTTATGACCAAAACAAAATGTTGGCTCCAAGCTTAGTTTTTTTTTTAACATAGCACACCATCTTGTTGACATGGCACCCTAAGTACACTTGGAATCCTGAGACAATTCCATGTCACTTCCCCGACCACCCTGGCCTTGCTCCGTCGCTTCCTTCTCTCTCTCTATGTTCTTTATTTTTCCTTTTCCTTTCTTTTCTTTTTATTATTTATTTATTTTTCTTTAGCCCCGCGTAGACTTGACAACCACATGCCTCAATCCGAGCCATTGATCTGACACGGGGGTCCCATCTTGCACCTTTTATCTCTAGCACACATATTCTTTAATCATCGATCAAGATATACGATGCATATTCATTATGGGCCTCTGACATGCACCCAGGATAACCCATCAACGAGGTGCATAGATTTGTGATCATCAATCCAAGATTGATGGCAGTGATGGATTATGGGACTTTGAGTAGCACACTCATAATTTCCATTAAATCCTCGCAATTTCTTACCATCCTCATGTCATGTGGCATAAATCGATTGGTTACGGGCCTCCAAGGAACAATTTCAATACCACTTTGTTGGAGTTACTTCACACACACCTAGGGTTTATTTTTCCTAAGGTTATTCCTTGTTTATTAGTCATAATTAGTCATTATCCAGTCTCCTATATTTTAGGGGAGAATATTCCACC
>JZKD02S2434546.1:349199-370923 GCA_000966675.3 Picea glauca
TGCAACCAGGTGTTTTTTTACCCAGATGTGTTGGATAAGGATTGGTGGTTCGTATTAAGACACGACCCTAGATCAAAACATATTTTCGAGAACATCAATGTTATCATGCCAAGCGAGGAAGATAAATAGGGTGATGACAACAGAGAGTCATATGTACATGTTTTATTTCATCATTTATATTGTTGTTGTATCTTTTTGTTATCTTTATTTCGCTAATTATATTGTTTTTTATTCATCTTGTGGGGAGGAAATGGAAAGTTAATTATAACAAATCTTTGAATAATTTTAGTTGTTTAACAATCAGTTTGATGTGTAATGTGTTTGTCTTTCAAATTGTTTGTGATTGCATGGAACGATTGATTGAAATAGAATTTGATATTGTTATTTGAAGATATTTATATGTCGTTGCATGTTTAATATAAAATTTAAAGAATGATTTTCATGATAAAGTCGTAACAACATGTTTGTAGAAAAAATTCGCCAAATATTTTATAGTTGGAATTTTATATAATTGGTAAGATTCGCAAAGGTTTTTACACTTAAAACTAAGTATTTCCAATTGTGAAATCTTGAAAAATGTCAAACCAGTTGTGTTGATTAATTGGGTTGGTTGTCATTGATGTCAACCCTTGAAGCAAGTCTGGTAGCAAATTATGGTAGCCCAATAGTATGGTTAAGGGATCTAAGTTTGTTTGATGTATAATGGAATGAATGTTAGTATATTTGTAGGTAAAACAATTCTAGATGGATAGTACATGCCATTTCATTTCCGATGATATGTGGAACGTCACCTAGCTCCTCACAGTTAGAGAGTTATGGCCTTGTGAAGTTGGAGAATCCTCATGAGTTATCTAGAAGTCAAAGAAGTAAAAAGTATTCTAGAAGCTCCTAGAAGAAGTTGACTAGTCAAGTGAGTGAAACTAGGAGTTAATCATGGATTAAGTTGTTGCAAATAAGAAAATAATTAAAAATAAATTAGTTGCAACTAGAAGTGGAGAATTTACTATTTGTAGCAAAGTGGGTTAGAAGTGGACAAGTGGTTAGAAGTGGTTTAGCCCTAAAAAAAGGAATTTGGATTAAGTTTGTAAGAAGTTAACCCCCTGAGGTAGTACAAATGGCTGACGATGAAAGTTCAGAATTACAGAGAATACTGAAAAAACCCTAACTTCTAAGGTGTACGCGGGCTGCAGTGGAGCAGGGTGTGTATGTACGCGGGCTAGCAGTATAATAGGGTGCGTACATGAGGGTAAAGCCCTAAAAAATTGAGAAGAAGAAGATGTTAGGTCTTTAGAGTCTGAAAGCAAGCTCCCGTGAAGGTCTACAATGATCAGGTACATCAGATCTAGCTACTGGTTCAAAAGGTATGTCTTATTTCTATGAGTAATTGGATTTTGTTGTCTACATGAGAAATGGTTGTGGCGGTTTGAGGATTTTCCCTAGAGAGATTAGTGGTTGCATGGGACTTTCTGTATAAGTCAAATCTACAGAAATACAGTGTTGGTATAATCAATATTTGTCATTGATACATCTTGTTAGTGTTGAGGCACATCTTGTAATTCTTGACATCTGGTTAAGGGTTTTGTGGTACATGGTTAAGAGCTTGTATTTGTGAAGTGGTTGATGTATTGAGAGGTTGTATATCAAAAAGGGTTTGATGTCTAGTCCATGGGAGGGTTATTATACTTGTTCATGATTATACACACTTGTATGGCACATGACTAGAGAGATATAAATGCACTTGGTTAAAGGATACGTATGAGGATGTATGCATAGGGCACAATTACAGTCTAGACACAGTGACAGGTTACAGGTTGATGTGACAGAGGTTGAAGAGGGTCAGCGTTTTTTAGGAGAGAGAAAACCTTAGTCTTCAAAAGGCATACGCAGGCTACATACAGATAAGCTGCGTACATACGTGGGCTGCAGTTTAGATAGGGCGTGTACATACGCGCATTGTAGAACAAATAGGTTGTGTATATGTTGGTTTTTTGTTGGTACAGACTGAGTTCAAGTATAGGTTGATTACAGGGCAGTGGTACAGGTTGGTTACGGGTTGTTGGCTCAGATTGGTGCAGGTTTACAATGGTATATCTCATAGTGACAGTATGACAATGGTTTCATCATCTTATATTTCAGGGCGACTGGATGAGGCAAGGATAGGTGGTTGTAGCCACCTTCTTATTGTAGTCGGAGGACATAGGGGGTTGTAGCCTCCTTCTGGTTGTAGCCAAACAACTGGGGAGTTGTATTTTCCCTTAGGTTTTAGCTTGAAAATATAGGGGGTCGGAGCCTCCTTCTAGTTGTAGCTGGAGAAAAAAGGAAGTTGGTGCTTCCAATGAATGTAATTCTTAAAGACATATAAGAAAAAACATTCTGTGGTTTTCTCCCGCATTGGGTTTCCACGTAAAAATATTGGTGTACTGTGTATGTGTATGATTGTTTATTGTTCATGGTTTATTTACTCTGCACTAACTGTATGATAATGATATATTGATCATAAAGATAAATAACACTTGCATACTGTGGTTAAAAGAATTAAAAAGCTTTACGACTGATTCACCCCCTCTCTCAGTAATCCAACAAGTTGAACTTTTAATGGGATATGAAATTCTACTTTCTCCATATAAAGTTTTATGATGTTGAAACCACTCTCAAATATCTTGGAACAATTAATGGCAATGCTAACATTTAACTAAAACGATAGAAAAGTCTTTTCCTTGTAGGAGAAATAAGTCAAGTTTGAAGTATTTAAGAATTTAATATTACTAGTAATTGTCAAAATACACATCTGAGAAATTGTTTTTTTTTTCAAAAAGGCCTCAAGTTGTTGGAAGTTTGACCCTTTACCAACATATTATTGAAGCATTGAGACCTAAAAAAGAGCTTTCCAAAACATTGTTTCGTTGTCACAATTGTGTTAGAATTCCGACGTGTATAAAAGGTGGCATTTATTCATTTATTAACAATCCTCTTACCCATGGACATACTCAAGCACTTGTATAAAACAGTTTTGTTAGTGATATGACTTTGATCCTTAAATCTCTTAGGGAAATTTTAAGATTTGCATTGTATCTCCTTGCTTAAGCATTTGAGTTATTAATATTTTAAACCATGCATGAGTTATTTAATTTTTTTTTTTTAATTTTATATATATGCAACGACATATATGTGTGGATAAATAATATGGATGCATAACAAAGATGCATGCTTATATTCATCATGGAATATTTGGTAAACAACTGAAGCTAATTCAAGGTTGAGGCCATCACAGATAGAGAAGGATATGCAATAAGGAAGTTGCATGTTGAAGGAGTTCCCTGTGGAAGAACTGTGTGAAGACTCTATCAGGGGAATGGAGTCACAACCTTAATGACTATTGAGAATTGAGTAGTGGGCTACAAGCCTATTTATATAAGAAATCCTGGATTACATTCTAAAAAAATATATATGAGTGGAAAACTAACCAACGAGTGTAGACCATTCTGATAACTGAATGGTAAGGTGCAACATGCACATGGTCATGGATCATTATGAATAAAAGGTTTGCTATTAAAACATGTTGATGTATCATAAGAGTTAGGATAAGCCTAACCAAGGATGCTCAAGGAAAAAGGAAGAACACTCTTTCCACCCTAACAACTCTGAATTTCTTACATAATTGTAGGTATTAGATGAGCAGTTATGAAGAACAAGTACAATTGGATAAAGGAGAATAAGTAAGTGAGTAAGTTTCAATGAATAGGTTTGGTTGAAGCCATATTAAACAAAGGCAGTGAGACCTTGGAAAATAACACAGTTGGACTGAAGGTCCCAGGCTGTGTAGAAGGAGTTAGAAAAGGGAAGAGCTATTAACTCCTTTCTTGTTGTATTTCATGTTTTCTCTAGGACGAGAAACTAGTGTGTTGATAAAAGGTAAATGTTTGACACCATAGCGATGATGATTGTATGACTATAGAAACAATCGATAATTTCTTGTGTTGCACTCGTGGAAGACAATTGCCAATGATGAACAACCTCAAGCAAAGGATGACTATGAGAAGGTGGTTGACAAAAGATAGTTAAAGGGGCTTTAAAAGTTCCCATAAAGCACCATTAATGAGGTAATATCAGAAAGGGTGCTAGCAACCAGGATAGGTATTAAAATGCCCATACCTATGTGGCATAAGGTATGAATAAATTTGGGAAGAATCCCTTCTGAAATTATTTCACTGTCCTAAAGATATGCAAATAATTGTGAGTGGTTGTTGTATGTTATTGCTACCCAAGCAGGGTAAGATTCAGGACAAAAGAATCTGAACAAAAGAGAGAGGAAGTCTTTGCTAGTCAAGTATGAGTTATAATCCTTGCAAGAAAATGCATGAGTAAAGGGTACCATGGGTACAATGACCAATCTAGGGAGATTGGGGAATATAGGTGCTCATAGTTAGCACATTGCATGGAATTGCTTCGAGGAAATGCAGGTTTGCATAAATGGCAGATAAAAAAAATTCCATTGAGGAAGGAGGGTCTTCCAATATTTTACTTACCTGGTATAGGTGTTAAAGAAAAGAGAAAATTGGGTGGCCATGAGTGTTGGGACCCTGGTTACTAATGAAGGAAGAATGCTTGGGTGCATTCAAGAGAAACATTTAGTTTCATGTGCATTGATCTAGGATCATGATCGGCCTGTAGCAGGAAGCATAGTCCTGCTATAAGAGTGAACGAGAAGGAATCAACCATATGGTGAAGAGGTTGGTTAAACTCCAACACACCATAGCAGAGTGCTTGTCACCAAGTGTGGCAGCTTGAAAATCGATGCAAGGGTGCATTGGGTATGAATGTGGCCATGAATATTGGCACATTGATTAAAGTCATTTAATATTTGAATTGTACTTGGAAAATTTAGTATGTTGAAAGGATGCTTACATAAATAATAATATTTCCCTTTTGCTTTGTACCCTTGAATAGATGAAAATGACTTGGACTGTTAGTATGCATCGTTTGAAAATACAATGTGCATGAAAACTAACATTTTGTTTGTCTACAGAATGTTGAAGTTGCAGGAGGAAAAAAGGGTCTTGGATATGGCAGTATTGTAAGCCCATAAGGAAGACCAATTGCCTACTGAGCTAAATTGCTATGGGAAGGAAAGTAGCATACTTATGAATCTGGTTCTTGTGCGGAACAGATCAGAAAATAAATGGGGAATGTGGAAATCTGTGGGTAACAGATTTGCAAGAAAATTATGAATTTGAAATTGATGAAAATTTCTCATAATTTTGTATACCTGTGATATAAGTGAGATGAAAAATATATGTCTAGGGAGGATAGATGAAGGCTGTCAAGCTGGAAAGCGTTAAAGATGCGACTGTTGAGACATGAGAACCTTGTAGTAGGCCATGATCGCCCTAGAACATGTTGTGTTGTGGTACCACAAGCTGGAGGGACGCCTCGACAAAGAAAGTCTGAGGGACGCCTCGACTATAAGGCTCAATGAAGTCTCTGATATTCTTCTTGTGCAAGAAAGCCTTGGCAAGGAAAGATGGATTGCCCGAGGAACTGTATAGTAGAGAAGGGGATGCCTAAGCCTGGGCCTAGAAGGTGAGTGACCGCAATGAAGAGGAGACTTGATAATTCTTATAAACTATTGATTGGGATCATGCACACAATGGGTATGTCCAGGAAAAAAAGTGAGCCAAGAAAAACAAGACAACCATGTGGATACAAATTCACGAACTGCATAGATGAGTATTGTGCTAAGTTATGAAATTTCCTTGAATTTTATGCAACAATAAAATGTTTACGCATGAAAGTTGTGATTAATATGCTTGTTGTCTAAGATTATTGAAGACAGGTGATGAAGGCCAAGAGTCTAAAAAGGACTTGACCAAGAAAGAGGGTCAAGACTTATGAAGCAGTTGAATTAGAAAGCCATGACCGGTGTTACTGAGAAAGAACACCGAGGACAGTGTTCCTTTTTAAGTGGGAGGGGATTGTAATACCCTTGTTTCCCCCAGCTTGTAATTAATCATTAATTATGGTCACCGTGTTATGGCATGGGAACAATGTAAATGTATTATTGTTTGAATTGTCAATAACTAACTGTGGGGGTGAATCCTTGAAGTATTGGCCATGATATCACTAGAGGAAACAAATGGGAAAATTATGGAGAGGGTTCATTATTTCAAATGACCCAAATTTTTCCTTGTTGAAATGATACGCCTCATCCTGACCGCCAAGGAGAAATCAGTTAATAAGAAAAGGATTGGTGGTTGAACCATCAACCACCCCCATGAATGGAAGCATGGTTTGGCTGAGGAGACAAGAGGTTGTCATCCCGAAGTACCACAGAGTCCTGCAGACTCAGACTGACCCGAGTTTCCTTTTGACAGAAGGAACATGATAGGTCCATGACCATCCCAAGGAGGAGAAAGGCGAGGGGAATACAGGGAAAGAGAGAAGACACACAGGAAGAGAGAGGGTGTGAGTCTCTCCAATTGAGGAGAGGAACTAAAAGCTTGATAAGTTGTTCTGGTTACTGGAGAGAACAAGAGAAAATATATTTAAGAACTTACAGAAGAGCGGGAATTGAGCAAGAGACTGCGAGCTTGATGCTGAGGCATCTGATAAACCTCGTAGAGACCATGACTAAGAAGGAATCCCTGAGAAACTGCGAAAGTTCCCTAGTGATATCATGGCTTTGCATGGGGGTGGCCAGAGTTCTAAGAGTGACTGCCTTTGATCCTATGGTTGGGTGGAAAGGCGCACACCCACAGTCAGTTCGTTGGCTACAATCTGAAATAAATAAGTATTCTCATATCTTTTATATTTGAACTGTAACTGTAAATTAAAGTTGGATATCCTATGAATGTTTCAGGTATGTGCATGTTTGCTTGATGATTAGTTTGTGTTCCTTTATCTTTGCCAGATCGTGTATTTAAGCAAGTAAGGAGCTATATAGTTTGTGTACGTAAATGCTTGAGCCTTGTAGTGGCTCCAGTTTAAGCAGATGAACTGTGACTTCGTTGACCTTGGGTATATTTCCTTGCATGCATGTCAACACTCCCATCTATTTTGAGTCTCCTGGGAGAAGGAGTCTGTTAAGCTCAGGAGAAAGAGCGCAAAGCGCGCGCCAGCTCCTAAGTCTTTCAGAACTGACGAAGCTTGGGAAGGATAGCGAGATTTAAGTCTCGAAAGGGAAGATCCTTTCATTTGAAAGACGATATTTGTTTGGGAGGATCCAAGGTCCGTCATGACTGTTGGATTTGGAGAAGGAGCGTAGGTGTTAACTCCTCGACTCCTTCAATATTCACGAGTTCGACGAAATTGTGTATTTGTCATAAGGGAGACGGATCCTCCGAAGTCCCGAAGTTCGAAGCGAATCAGGACCGTCCATTGGAAGGTATATGTGTCACCCAGATATGGCCGATTTACAGACCCCTTATGCCTAATAGAGCATGACACGTGCCACCCCCTAATGAGGACACGTGTCACCCCTGGCCCTCACTGCGTGTCAGCTTTTGGTTCGTGCCCACCTGAAAACATGGTTGGTGATGTTTCTAGGACTCTGGGAGTGTGGACAACTTCGGGAATTTAGAAGATTTGGGCATAGTATGGTAAAAGAATGTTCAACGTCGATCGTCGAACGTTCAACACCAATCGTCAATTGTTGAAACACCGAAAACGTAGGATGTCAATTGTCAAACATCGAACATCAAAAAAGGGATGTTCAACACAAAACATCGAACGACGATCGTTGAATGGCCAAGGCCACATGGCGAGATTTTAGGACTTTGGGGAGTAAGAAAAGGGGTGTTCAACGCCGAACGCTGAAGACCCCAACTAATGACACTTAGATAACTTCAAGAGGTGATAACTTGCAGACCAGAGCTCAGATTTTAGCGTGGTGGCGATTGTTAGAAAGCTCATGGCGAGCAATAGCCAATGGAGAGCCCGGAATTAGGATTTGAGATAGTTAGGAAAAACAAAAATTTGATACCCATTCCCTAGAAAGGGTATTTAGGAGTCAGGTGTGTTACAAGTGGATGCATGTTCCATATAGTTGGGGTTGAGCTTTGTTGGTGTCAACTGTTCTGCGATCTCTGAGGTGTCCAATAATGGTGGAAAATATGGCTGAAGGAGGTCCACATTAAACACTGGGTGCAAGCCATGGAAGGGTGGAGTGTTGAGCTCAAAAGCATTACTACCCACAACATTGGTGATAATGTAAGGCCCATAACGAAGTGGGAGGAGCTTTCGATGGGGCCCTGTAAGGTGCTCTTTCTGCAAATGTAACTAGACCTTGTCTCCCACCTGAAATTGGTGCGATACCTGGTGTTGATCATGTCTCTTCTTGTACTTAGCATTGGCTTTCTACAAAATCTCATGGACTTGTTAGCGGATGTGTTGAATCCGCTCAATGAACATGGGAATATTTTTCCTGTGTGGTTGCAAGAGGTAGTGCAACATCAATGGGATCCAAGGGTTGGAATCCCAACCCCACTTGAAATGGGCTATGGTTGGTGGAGCTATGGAGAGCCCTTTTGTAGTTGTGTTGAACATAGGGAAGACTCTCATCCCATGTACATGGATGCTTAGAGTTGTACATGCGCAGGATGTGCACAATCATCCGATTGACGACCTATGTCTGGCCATCGATTTGAGGGTGGAAAGCAGTGGATTTAGTGAGCTTGGTGTCCAGCAATGACCAGAGACTTGACCAAAATGCGTTGAGGAACCTATTGTCCCGATCTGAGGTGATGGTCTGTGGTATCCGAAAATGGACCCACGCTCGTTCGAAGAAGAGCTTGGTAGTAATGTGTTGCTGTGATGTTCTTCTTGCAGGCTGTGATAATGGCAATCTTCGAAAACTGATCAACCACCACAAATACACAATCATTGTCGTGCTTGGTGGACGGAAGGCCAGACATGTAATCCATCGAGATGGATTCCCAAGGCCTCATGGGAGTAAGAAGAGGGGTGTATAAGCCTTGCTTCTTGATGGATGACTTGGCAATGGCACATATAGTGCAAGATTTGATATACTTGCTGACGTCTTTTTGAAATTTTGGCCAATAAAAAATGTTTCTTTATAATGACCACAGTTTTCTCCATGCTAAAATGTCATGCCATCCGACTTTAGTGAGCCTCCCAACTCAGCTTTGCACGCTCGCTTGTGGGAACATAGAGGTGGCCCAGATGGCATAACAGTGCATCCTAGATGTGAAAATCATTGACATTCACTCATGTACCCAAGAGCTAATAGGTGGTGGTGAAGTTAGGGTCATGCTGATAAAGTTGGGGCCACTCGTATGCCTCATGCCCACACGAATGGAGCACTGTGGTGAGTGCAACAACGAGAGGGCCACTGAGGCAATCAACAACATGATTTGTGCTCCCTATTTTATACTTGATGTTGAGATGGAACTGTTGTAGGTATGTGGATCACTTTTGATGGTGGTCATTCTGCAACTTCCTCTGTGTTTGTATGAACCGCAGAGGCTTGTGATCAGTGTGGACGATTGTCTCCTTTCCCAAAATGTAATGTTTCCATTGAGGACATGCTTCCACAATGGAATACATTTCTTTGTCATAGGTAGGGTATTTCCAGATAGTATCTGAGAGTGTCTCACTATGGTATGCGACTGGATGATCATTGGACGACCATGTTGAGTGAGAATTGTGCCTACAACATAGTTAGAGGTATCGGTCTCAATATCGAACAGTTGTTGCAGATCTGGTAAGGAGAGTACCGGAGCTAAGCACAAGCGATGCTTCAGATCATCAAATGCTTGTTGATGTGCCTTCCCCCATGCGAACTTTGCCTTTCCACCACCCTTGGTTACTTGGCTGAGGGCCCATGCAAAATGGGAGAATCCAAACACAAACCTTCGGTAGAAGTTGGCAAGTCCCAAGAAGCTTCGAAGCTCGGTTAGTGTGGTCAGGGTTGACCAATCACGAATGACTTGGATCTTAGCTGGATCCACATGCAACCCATGCTCATTAACAATGTATCCCAAGTATTGGACCTTGTTCGTGCCAAAGGAGCATTTTTCCAAGTTGTCATATAGCTTGTGTTGCCACAGAGTGCCCAAAACCTGTTGAATATGGTACATGTGCTCCTCCCAAGTTCTCCTGAAGATGAGGATGTCATCCAGATATACCACCACAAAAGAGTTGGTGAAGGGTCTCAATACATCATCCATTAATCTCATGAAAGTTGTTGGTGCATTTGTTAAGCCAAAGGGCATGGCCAACCATTCGAAGAGACCTTCTTTAGATTTGAAAGTTGTCTTCCATACATCAATTGGTTCGATGGGAACCTGGTGGTAGCCAGACTCTATGTCAATCTTGCTGAAGAACTTTGCCCCCTTGAGTTGGTCAAGAAGGTCATCAATTCAGGGAATTGGGTAATGGTTCCTGATTGTGATTTTGTTTAATGTTTTGTAATCAATGCAAAGCCGCCAAGTCCCGTCTTTCTTTTGCACTAGCATAATCGGGCTTCAGCAAGGGGAGGAGTTGGGTCGAATGTGCCCCTTTTGAAGCAGCTCTTGGATCTAGCGCTTGATTTCTTCATTTTTCGTCAGTGAGCGATGATAGACTGGTCTATTAGGCATCAGTGCACCAGGGGTTAGATCAATTAGATGCTTGACTTGACAATGTGTCGGTACCCCGGTGGGTGAGGAGAAGATGTCTCTGTACTCTTCCATGATCCAGTCCACTTGCTTCTACTGCAAAGAGAGGCTCTATGTAGTGGTCACGGATATGGTAGTGACATTCTGCTTACTGTGAGCACGGATCACAAAGAAGACGAATTTCCCAGTTTGTGAAATGACATTACTGCATTGCTTAGCAGAGATTAAAGAAATGTCGGTAGGTGGCGCTACCTCTGGTATCATGTACATTGTCTACCCAAAGTAATAATAACACCGCAGAGTCTAGAATCATACACAACATGTCACTTCCACAAATATGGCTTGCCTAAAAGAACATCACAAACTTCAAGGGGAGCAATATCACACAATACCTCGTCTTTGAAGGGCTTGATGTTGTAGGGTAGACGACATTGTTGGTTGACGCGAAGATCTCTTCCTTGGCAAAGCCAACCGATGGTGTAGGGTTGTGGATGTGGTGTTGTCGAAAAGTCCACCCACTTGATGACCTCTGCTGAAATCAAGTTCTTCTGACTGGCGCTATCGACAATGAAATGCAACAGAGTCCCCTTTACCCACCTCTGTGAGTGAAAGAGGCGTTCCCCTTCCTCTGGTTCTTCTGGTTCGCTTGGTTGGACTTTGGTGGTAGCGACAGTGACACTGGGTTCGAGATCAATGATCTGCTTCCCACTTTCTGGATTTGATTCAGCGTCAGAATCTACCTCTGACTCGGAAGCTTTCAGCTCGGCCACCAGTGACTGCTTGGAGCGACATTCTTCGATGTTGTGCCAAGGGCTTTTATGGTATTCACATCATTTTCCTGTGTCCTTCTTCGACTTCTCACTACCCTTCTTGGGTTGCAGCTTAGATTGGTTGTCCTGAGAGTGACCATATTTTCTCTGCCCCTTGTTTGATGGGTTGGGACCACCTTTTCCCTACTTCAGCTACGAGGAATTTGCATATCCAAACTCTCACCTCTTCAGCTTAAATTTTTGCTCAATCTTGACAACATATCTATAAGTCGCACCTAATGATGCGATGTCCAAAAACTCCATTTCTGTTAGATTTTATTTGTGCAGACAACCGCAGTATTTGAGCACCAGATGTCATTCAGAGTCTTTGATACCCAATTTAGTGTGCAAAGTATGGAAAATATTGGTGAAATCTGGTATTGTCTGGTCCCTTTCTTGATGCAGCGTGGTCCATCTTGTGTACTGGTCCTCGCAGCTTCCAATAGGGAAATACTATTGTTTAATGACATCCCTTAAGGAATCCCAGGGGGGCGACCACAAATATTGCAGATTCCTCTATGGCCCTTTGCTCATCAGTCCTTAACATGGGGGAGGACTTAGAGGAGTGCAAAAGTAATCTTTTCCCTATCAAAAAAATTGTGGACTGAAAAATACCCTTCGAGTAGATTCAACCATTTATCTACAACATTTGCATCTATCAGTCCTTCAAATAATGGAATATCAAAATTTACTTGTACCTTGAAGGGGTTTACGTGGCCGCTTAATGAAGATGTGTTTCCTATGGGCAGCCACCAAAAGATCTGTGAAAAGTTGTCCATCATCTTGTTCCTTTGTCGTGTAAGGGCTTCCTTTAGCAACATTTTAAAAGGATCTCCTGCTCCATCATCTTTCTTCTTGTCCCCCATGAGTTGTCATTGGGTTCGATGCAACCAATCTTGCAAGGGCTCGACTGGTTCGAGTCCCAACTTCTTGTACCCAGATCTTGTCAGGGACATGCACAAAGAAAAACAAATGAAGAGCAGACCGCTCTGATACCACTGATCCGGATTTATGAGCAAAACGAAATGAATAATAGATTGAATACCATAACATGGAGATACAGAGAACAACAACATATATCCAGTGAACAATAACTTCTATTGAATAAATAAAAGAGGCTGAAAATGTAAAACAACAAAACTGAAACAACTTACTCGAATGGTGGTAGCTATCTTTGAGAAGAGATGTGGCTTCTATGCGCATCTGTCTGAGTAGAATGATTACAATGAGGCTCCAGAGGCCTTTTCAACATTACTCATGAATTTCAAAACCCTAGACATCCAAAGACCTAACCCTAGGAGATGAAACACCAAAACTTATGTGGGCCTCGATGGGTAAGTTGGTACCTCAACTTCCCGGGGTCGTAAATTTTGCATACGACCTCCATTTTAGGCACGTGATAGCCCGTTGGAAAGGTCTCTTAGAGAACTACACATTATGTTGTCAAACTTTGACTCCATCTATAGTTTGATTGTGGTAAGCAAAAAAAAAACATTGTTTCGGGCCCCAAAACGACCCTAGAAGTACAGAAAGATGCATTGACATGAAAACTTCTTAAATAAGCCAGTTGGATTAGGTGGGCGGCCACCAATATCCACCTGGAAGCTATATAGGGCTTCAGAAAACCCCGGAAGTGTAGAACCCACAATTACAAAAGAATGTGTTGAACTAGAAACTGTTAAGAGTAGCTAGTTGGAATAGGTGGGTGGCCACCGATATCCACCTGGATCATGATCACATCTAACAAAACACAAGCATTGTATAACATCATCATCACACACATATAACAAGCAAATCATTTAACATACACATCTATTAAGCACATTTAACAAACACATCTATCATATTGACCTAACAATGTACACATCAACATCAACATATAAATTAATTGAGTACATCATCGTGATCTATAGGAAAAATGCACATCTAATGAACATTGTTGTAACATACACATCTATCAAACACATTTAACAAACATATCTAACATGTCCTAACAATATACACATCAACATCAACATCAACATATAAATTAAGTACATCAACATGAACAGAAAAAATGCACCATATATATATATATATATATATAGAGAGAGAGAGAGAGAGAGAGAGAGAGAGAGAGAGAGAGAGAGAGAGGCTAGTAGAAGATGATGGATGGTCAGGAGGAAGTGGAAGATCATCCGGTGGAGGAATAGGTGTTGCATGCTCATCTGGGTGAGGTGAAGGAGGAGGAGGAGGACGTGGAGAAGGATCACAACCACCCTCATCAGTTGATGAGGTACTAAATGAACGAGTACTAGAGAAAGAGTGTGTATCATCGACAACCCTCCTCACTGCTAGTAGCCCGGTAGCTCTGACCATATAACGCATAAGAGGCATCATATCGCATGACATCTCCCTCCAAATCTCAAAGAGCATAGGATCTGCCCTGATGTCTCGCATCAACATAGGGAGGACTCCCACCTCAACCAAAAGTGCACAGAGTCGTTCGCCCAACTCCAACCTGAATTTGGTATTTGGCCTACGATGCATGCCATCGGGTATCTGCACCTGAAGGCCCTAATCCATAGTGGCCTCGAGCATCTCCTCATTCGTATATGGTGGGGGAGGAGGCACATTCACAACAAGTGTGCCAATATTTGCAAAATATATAATACACGACAATAATTAAACAATTTCATTAAAAAATTTAATAAAACAAGTTAAAGAACATGTTAGAATTAATTTTATTCTAATTAAGTAAGACAATAAAATGAAACTAGATTAATTTAAACAAAACACTAATATTACCTCTAGCATTTGGTGGCTCATTCGGTGTGAAGGGGATGTTTGGACATCCTTGCCAATCCAACCCCGCGTAAGGACATGACACCATCACGAACATGTGATTGGCCTCACTAGCTAGTAGCCCCAGTGCGTCAGTGGAAATCCTAGCTGGAAACTCCGGTTAGCCCCTTATGTGCATCCACACCTAAGTCATTGACCTAGAAGGATGACAGACAAAAGTAGGCCTCGTCTCTAGAAACCTCTCAAAAAATAAACAAAACAACTTTGAAGCAAAAGAGAAGTTCACCCTCCCATGTATCATAGCACGACATCTACCTAGAGCTATACAAAACTACCACAAAAAAATGACAGACCATCTAATACATCGTGGCGTCTGTACCAAATAATCAACATAATACAAAAGAGCACACCTAATGCGCTTCCCATCACTAGTAAAGTGTGCAATGGTCGTCACTAACAATGAGAGGCACCTAACCTCCTTTGCACTGAAAGAAGCGATCTGTAGTTGTCCACCAGACACCTGGAAATCAGTTGGCTAAAGTACATCAACCACAATATGTCTCTGAGAGTACATGAGTTGACTCTCTGCTGCAACACCGACTGGGACATTAAGGAACTGGGGAAAATCCTCCCCTCTCCTAGATAGCCCAGTGATAAAGTATATATCCTCCTCAGTAGGTTAGTACCATTAATCAGGACCAACATAAACAACTTGTCGATGGAAATCCCATCAACATATCAGTTGCACCAAGAACCCAGAGTGCCCCTTTAGGGATTTAGCCTCCTCGTAGTATGTAAGGAGGCCTACATTCTTCAAGAGGACTTGGGTCGCTGCACTAACAAGGTGAGGGTACAAATCTCTCTCCCTCTCCCTCACCACTCAATCCAGTACAACATTATACAGGTCAACCCTCTCTCTTGTTGCTGCTCTCTCTGCTGATGTCTTTGTATGATTAACATATAAAATACACCAGCCTCATACATAAAACATAAAAAAATTAGTAAATGAGAAATTTATTTATAAATACGGAAAAATAACTTTCTTCAAAAAATAAGTAAATTTCATTACCGATGCGCCCAAAAAATAGTCAAGCACCGCTCACGGTGCATATCTTACTTGTGAGCATCGTTGTTGGTGCACACATGTAACATAACACATCGTATAAAAATTGTTATATTATTTTATGTGGTGCGTTGTATAAACATACTGCACCGGTGCGTTAAGGTTAACATATGCATTGCCTAAAATAATAAAAACTTAAAATCCTAAAGCACCATAAAATCATTTAAAAAAAAATTGTTACTGCGGTTCGTAGCCTTTCCTGACATGCACCGATGTGTTACAGGAAAGACAATGCATTGCACAAACAATTTTTAAAAAATTGATAATTATGGTACTTTGGCATTTAGGCTCTATTTTTTTACGGCGGTGCATTGGGTAATCCTTAAGGCCCCGGTGTGTAAGTTTACCAATGCACCACATAAAATAATTTACATGATTTATGCGGTGCATCGTTTAACATAACACTATGGTGCGTTAACATTATTTCGATGCACCGCGAAAAATCAACTATATTATTTTAAGCGGTGCGTCGATAAAATTACCCCTGGGGCGTTAAATATTACCTAACGCACCAATGCGTAGCGTTTACAAACGCACCGCTGAAAAATTAGGCAAATGTGTTTCGATGGACCTTGTAAATTTTCAGGGTGCACCGTCCGCGGTGCGAGTTGAACGAATCGAACACACTGCACATAATTTTTTTTTTAAGCAGTGGAAATTTAACTAAATTTTGCATTTTAATCCGCTAAAAGTTTAAGTTATAAAGAAATAAAGACATTACCGAGACATTTACTCGTCGAGGAGGCATAGTAAAAAAAACCAAATTTGTCCACCGTTTGGCAAAATCCAAAAGCCACGCACTCAACAACGGATGGAAGGAAGGCAAGCAAGGGAAGCCCCGAGGGTAGGGCGCTTTAGAGAGGCAAAAGTGCACCGGTGCTCGAGAGCTCTACAACACTGAAAATGGTAAAAATAATTTTACGACCATTATTTTTTTTTTTAATTTAACCTTGTTACGATGCATTCGATTATTAGACGCATCGGTGCTTTTGCTAGTGTCCTCCACTATAAATGGATTTTTGGGCTATTTTTATAGGGGCTTCCACCAAAACCTTCGCCAAAGGGTCTTTTCCTTGTAGTGATAAAAAAATGGCAAAACATTCACCATGAACAACACAAGAACATAGAGAGAAGAACCCTTAAGGTAGGGTAACACCATCAAATACTTCTTATGGAAGGAATCACTCCACAAGCCATGTTTGACATAAGATAATACAATTCAACACATCTCCAATACATTGATACTCATGTGCATTTATACTTTCTCATGAGTATTCGTAGGGATTTATGCCAACTACCCCTTATTGTTATATTATTTCCTTTTAATTACATAGTGGCTTTAATCCAATATTGTGGGCACAAGACATTCATTATCCCCCCGGGAATCTCCCTAGGTACCCCATATTACCCCATATTATCCTCCCTAGGTACATTACAAGCACAATTGGATAGGACAACATGGGTGGGCTTGAGATGACTTAGACAAACAAGACAACCTAGGTGGGCTTGGGACGACATGGGCGAACCTAGCACAAGTTGAAATGATTTGACATAACGATCGATGGACAAGTCATCGAAGACGAGCAAGTTCGCTCAACAACACTTGGGTCCATCTTGGGACGAAAAGGGCTTCTCAAGGCAAGGAGAGCTCATCTAAATAGGTGGATGCCTCAAAGTGACAAGCGATATTCAAACAAGGAGTTGCAAAGAGTCATTGAGGAGGTTTGTGATTATCGAGTTCGGGGTTTAGGCATCGCATGTTGACTTGCATTGGCTAAGTGACAAGGATACGTAAATAGGACCCATAGGAAGCAAGCCTACGGTTGCTTTAGGGGTTGGATTGGCAATTATGTTGGTTATTGGCCATTGTAATTGTAGCTTGTAAATGAGTTGCAGGTAGTTGGCCGCACTCCCTTGTTGTACAACATTATAACATTTTATGTATAATAAAGAGTTAAGGCACTTGTCTTGGTGCCTGGCCATACTTGTGTTCTATGTTTGCTTTATGTGTATTGAATGTTGTTGTTCCTTGCACATTGCTAATTAACTAAGCTGCAATATTGGCTAAGTGTTGGATGGTTGGCATGTTTCAAGGTTGCAGTTAGATGCATGCCTAAGTGTTGATTGTTGGATGAACTAAGTGTGTTAGATTTGGTTGGGCATCTAACTTGTTGTAGCCTAAGGATAATTTTTGGGTAGACCTTAGGTGAGGAGGTGTAGTCTGGTTGTAGTAGGTGCAGGTTGGCCAAGCCACTACGATTGAGGCAAGGCAGTGCCACATGATCGTAGGTGTTCGAACAACTTGGAAGAACTTAAGTTGTAGAAAAAGATCCAGGTAGACTGCATGTCTGTGACACCATGTGTTTGGCATGCATGACACAATCCTTAAATGAATTACCTTGTGATGAGAAGGGGGTGATTAGCATAATACCCCATTTTTCAACATTTAAACTTCTCATTGCCACATGATTAAGGAATTGGGAACCTTGATAATCCAATTTTGTCTCTAAAGGAATTGCACTCAAGTTTGCTTGTGTCATTAACTAGTTTGTTAGCTTGCCAATTATATGCTCTATGTAATACCCCTAGGCCAAACCCCAATTGTACATATAAATGTAAATGCAATTATACATATAAGCCGGTGCACTGATGGTACAAGGTCTTTGGTTCAGTTCTGCGTGCATCGAGTCAACGCACGAGAATATCATACTAAAGAAGTGAGCACATTTTATAATGTATTGCACACCTGTGTAGGTGTATGAGGATTGCGCACTAAAGGAAGGGTGTGCACCATCCTGAGTTCGTGTACAATGGAATAAGTGCACGGTTTTGGGGCCAAAGTGCCTTTGTGTATATGTATTTTGAGGCCAGAGTGCCTGTGTGGTTATTAGGCTAGAGAGCCAGATGTTAAATGACCAATGAGCCATCATTGTAATATGTAATCACATGCAAATATTAATGAAAACACATCACTGCTGCAGACCAACCATGTAAAAGAGTATGGGGGGCTGAACTCCACTAGATAGGGAAATGGGGGCTAATATTTAAGGATAAGCGGCTAAGCTAGGGGGGCTTAAGCCCAAAGGAATATTATATTAATATTCCTTAAAGTATAAAGTATGGATAATTATTTTATCCTAAGTTCCAAGGATGGGGACAAGTGGGCCCAAGGTAGTTCTCAACATGACAAGTGTCAAGTTGGGAACATGCATACATATAGTTTTGACTTATTCATTTTTCTATTATTCTATCACCATTCCTTCATTCACTTAGATGTCACCTGTACCCTACTGTTACTTACTTGTACCTGTACCTGTACCTTGGTTAGCTTTGGAGATGGACTAAAGAAGCAGGTTGTCAGGCCCGTGGGATATTGAAGAGGCGGGTTATCAGGCCCTTGAGCATTCTCTCTAGGTGAGAGAATTGTGGGGAATTGATTCCCGAAGGTGCCAAACTGCAATTATAGGGCTATAAGACTTCAATCTGGCTTGTTGCTGAAGCCCCCATAAAGGAAGTGGGGCAGCTGAGGGACTGTTGAGCAGAGAAGGGGCACACTTCCTAGAGTGGGATATGCATGTGGGGAATGAGGGACTGTAGGCTGTTAGTTCAAGTTGGCACCTGTCACTGAGTTTCCTGTTGTTTGAGATACCTTAGCCCGGTTAGGAATCCTTTTCCTAGATGGAGTTTAGCCCTAGTTCGGGGGTGACCCATTGTTGAGAGTTATGTGCAGTGCAGTTTAAGGCCGGGAGGAACGTGGAAGGTCTGCGCACAGTTGGTGTTCTTTTAATCAAAGATAAGTGCCAATTGTGTGTTAATTCATGTGTTGCGTTAATATTTATGCATTTCTTTTCATGGGTTTTTCGTGTGTATGTTGCATGGGTATTTCTGTTATTATTTTGTATGAATCTGTGCACTTGCAGAGTATTTTTATGAATTAAATTAGTATCATAGTTCAAAATTTTAAGTGGCACAGCCCAGTTGGTGACTGGGGATGCTATGCTCTAACCACATGGAAGAACTCTACCTCCTCAAACCTTGCCACTTCTTTGTTGTTTCTATGGAATATTCTCAACAAAACATGATTGTTTTTGTCAGAGTTTTTGCACATAGATTTGATGACTAATTCCAAGTCTCTAATGAAGATTAATCTCCTATAATGCCTTTCATTAACAATTCGCTAACCTTGGAATAAAGCAAGAGCTTCGACTTGATTATTTGTAACCCTTCCCAATCCCCATACGAATGAGTTTTTCTCATTTCCTTCGGGATCAATGATAATTCCTCTCGCTCCTGCCACTCCTAACCAGTGAGTGCAGACTAATGCATCTCACAAAAATGGATTTGAATCGAGTACTTGTCGACATAGAGCTAGCCAAATGCCCAACAATATTGACAAAACCTGATTAAGTTAACTTCTTAGATTTAACAATTACCTCATAAATATAAAGGGTAAAAAATTGAACATTTGAACTAGTATTTTAGGTTTGAACTATAGAGTCAAACAATGGAATATTGATCCCTAAATAAGGTGGAACATGTATATATTTCGTAATGTTAATATAATTGTTTTATTTATTAAAATAAGAATGCGGGGAGCACATTTTCTAACGATTAACTAATACACACTTTGTTTTGGCCATCCTAAGTGGGATTTGTAAAAGAGAAAATTATTTACGATTTCGATTAAGAGTAATTATGTTTTTTTCAAAGGTTTTGGATCAGTTTGGAACAAATGAAACCCATGTTTTGGTCTAGGTTTCCCATGAGCGGAATCAAGATTTTTCTCACGCCGAAGTCCAAGTCCATCGGAAAGGGGTGAGTTTTAGTTAAATTTTAACCTACCGGAGTCATCAACAAGAAGAGGAAAATACAAATTTCAAAACTCAAGCACGTAAAATAATTGAAAAAAGAGGAAAATACCTGAAATAGGGAAAGAACGTAGGCCGTTGATTTAAACCCTAGATTGGACGGCAACTAGCAAAGCTAGGGTTTATTCACTTCAAAAGCAGAGCTTGGGTTCATAATAGTCCTTTCATGCATTCTCTGCAGAGGAGTCGCGGGGACAAGAGGGCGGAGTAGGAGACCGTAGCAGGACAGAGGAGATCCACAACCATGGTAATGACCTCATACTCAGAAACCCTAATAAATTTTTAAAGCTAGGGTTTATTCACTTACTCCTCTGCATACAATTCATCCAGGTTTTCGTGAAAGCTCAGAAAACCAGGGCCTACTTCAAGAGGTTTCAAGTCAAATTCAAGCGCAGGAGAGGTATTTGATTGATTCTCATCAGTTGATCTGTCACTATTTTATTACTATAGAGGGTGCTTTTAGCTCATTTTAGATATGTGCAGAGGGGAAGACCGATTACAGGGCAAGGATCCGCCTGATTAACCAAGATAAGAACAAGTACAACACACCCAAATACCGATTGGTCGTTAGATTCGTATCCTTTTTGGGATGTTATCGATGCCCTATTGAAATCTACATTTTAGTATGCATTTTGAAGTGATATTCTTCATGGGTTTTTTGTGCTGTTCCTTGACCTTTAATTTAATGAAAGAGTAACAAGGATGTGGTGGCGCAAATCATATATGCAACTCTTGCGGGAGATGTTGTTATGGCGGCTGCTTATTCTCGGGAGTTGCCTCGGTACGGACTCGAAGTAGGGCTTACAAACTATGCTGCAGGTATGTAACAGAAGGTCTCTATAGTTAAGTTGATGGGTAGCATTTTTGGGTTTAAACCTCCGTTTCATTTAAGTTTGATGGTTATTTTCTATATAAATATTTCATTTCAGTCGAGTAGCTGTTTTTGGTTGAATCTCCACTTCATTCACGTCGGGTTGCAGGTTTTTTTGTTGAATCTCCACTTCATTCCAGTCGGGTAGCATTATTTTTTGTTGAATCTCCCATTCATTCTAGTCGGGTAGCAGTTTTTTTGTTGAATCTGCACTTTGTTCCAGTCGGGTAGCAGTTTTTATTCAAATATCTACATAAACCCACTTTATTGTGTTGGATAACAGTTTTATTTTTATATAGCCACTCCATTTCTGTTGGGTAACAGTTTCTATTTAAATATCCATTTATATTGCTCTATGCAAGGGCTTTACTTGAAAAAATATGCTGGATGTTCAGTTTTTGGATAAAACTGAGCTTCATTTAGGCCCTTTTCTGTTGATTTGCATGATACATTAGCTTCATTCGCACCGTCAAAGGCTTAATTGCATTATGATCTCTTTAAGAAGTCCAGCATCATGTATTATGATTTTTGGTGTGTTCGTACCTTGAGCTACACAAGGTATCCGTAATTTTATTTTTTGAGTGGCAATATTTATTTAAATAGCTATATGGCTTGCATTTAGTGCATTATGTTGCATTCTGTAATGGCTTCACTTG
>JZKD02S2434547.1:16952-27764 GCA_000966675.3 Picea glauca
GCATGGACTAGTTGGATTCCCATAAATCCAAGTTGGACTTTTATAATAAAACTTTTGAGTGTGAAGATGAAGAAGGGAGGAAAATAACCCTACAAGGAATTCAAAATCTTGTCTCAGTGAGACAAATATCAACCCTTCAAGTGAATAAGTATTGCAGAAAAGGATGTCCTTTGTATGCAATACATGTGTTGAACTCTGTTGAGGACATTAAACCAAGCCTAGAGGACCATCCTATATTAAGAGAGTATAAATATGTGTTTCCAGAAGAAGTACCAGGTCTACCTCCAAGAATAGATATTGAATTTTCAATAGAACTTGTAGCCGAAGTGGTGTCAATGTCTAGAGCACCCTATATAATGAGTACACCAGAGCTAGTTGAGCTCAAACTACAGCTAAAGGAAATGTTGGAAAAAGGTTACATTCGACCTAGTGTGTCTCCTTGGGGAGCACCAACTCTGTTTTTGAATAAGAAGGATGGAACACTTAGGTTGTATATAGACTATAGAAAACTAAATAAGATGAGCATTAAGAAAAAGTATCCCTTGCCAAGTATTGATGACTTTTTTGACCAATTAAGGGGTGCTACAATTTTCTCCAAGATTGACTTGAGGTCTGGATACCATCTAGTATGAATTAAGGATGAAGATATCCACAAAAATGTAAGTTTTAAACATGTGAAGTAAAGCAATGCATATAGATTCTTAAGAAAAACATAAATTAATCAATGGCTCATACACATAGTACACAGAGATTTATACCGGAAACCCTTAACTGTGAGAAAACCTTTCAACACTTCATTGTATTAATTTCACCATTCACCATACAATATATATACAATTTTTTTAGGTATTCCGTATATACCAAAACCCTAATCCCTTAATTCAGGATTAAGTTAGAAAACTGCTAAAAATAGAAAAATCTGCTAAAATAGCAAAAATGCCCCAAAAACAAAAATTGGGGTGTTGCACATAACCAGGGGGAGGCATACCTGGCCCCCCTGGGACCCCCCTAGGAAGAACCCAATGAAAACGACACAAATATCACTACTATAGGGATCTTCAGACGCAGTTTTCAAATCTGACATGCCCACACACACACATGCAAAGCATATAACACATACCCAACATTCTCCCACTTGTTGTTTTCTTTGCATTCAGGGGTCCACATGATTATATAGTCAACAATATAGGGCAACAATTCCCATTGTTACTCTACACGAGGACAAATTTTTTGTTCTCACAAACTTTGTTAATGAATCTGCAACATTCTTCAAAGTGCCAACCTTTTCCAGCAACACCTTCTTTTCTTCAACCATGTCTCTCACAAAGTGATACTGAATATCAATCATCAATATTATTTGTCTTCGAATGATAAGTTGGGTTATTTTCCAGGAATATTTCACTCTGACTGACACAATATAATCTTACTACTTGTTTTATCAACCCAATACCTAAACACAATCTTTGTAACCATACTTCTTCCTTGCCTGCATGAGTAGCTGCCATGTATTCAACTTATGTAGTTGAGAGTGCCACTACATCCTGTCTTTTGCTCATCCAACTGATTTCTCCTCCAAATAGGTTAAACACATACCCACTTGTACATCTTCTGTGATCCAGATCTCTAGCCTAGTCTGCATCAACAAAGCCATGTATGTACACCACTATGTCCAATCCTAGTCTTCCTTGGTAGCACAATCCATAACTAGTAGTTCCACGAAGATACCTGAAGACCTTCTTTACTTTTGTCCAATGCTCCTTCCTTGGTTTTGAAATATACCTGCTCAAAAATCTCACTGCATGTGTAATGTCTGGTCTAGTACAGACCATTTCATACATCAAACTGCCAATTGCACTGGCATACAGAACATGGGACATGTCCTCTTCTTCTTCCTGTGTCTTGGGACACTGATCTGCAAATAAATTTACACCTATAGGAATAAGAACCTTGACTGGTTTACTTCCATGCATATTAAACCTCTGCAATATCGTCTCAACATATTTTCTTCGATTCAACCATACTTTCCTGTTTGCACGATCTATTTTAATCTCCATTCCTAGAATGAAGTTAGCATCACCGAGATCCTTCATGTCAAATTTGAAGGATAGCTTTGATTTCACCTCCTTGATAACATCCATGTTATTTCCTACCAACAACATGTCATCAACATACAACACTACATAAATGAAGTGATTACCAACTTGCTTGGAATATACATAGTGATCAGACCTGCTTCTCACAAATCCCAATCCAAGGATGTATGTGTCAAACTTTTGGTACCACATCCTGAGTGATTGCTTCAGACCATATAGTGACTTATTTATCTTACATACCAACTCTTTATTTCCCTTTACTACAAATCCTTTTGGCTTCTTCATGTAGATTTCTTCTTCCAGATCCCCATGTAGGAATGTTGTCTTCACATCCATCTGTTCAACTTCAAGATCAAAAGCACCAATAATAAATAAAATAAATCTAATAGAAGTTAACTTAGCAACAGGAGAAAAAATATCACCAAAGTCAATTCCCTCTACCTGGGAATAACCTTTTGCTACTAACCGAGCTTTATATTTCTCCACTTTTCCTTCTGCATTAAAATTCTTCTTAAACAACCATTTGCTACCAACAAATTTTCTTCCAGTTGACAACTCAACTATATCCCATGCCTCATTCTTATCTAATCCATCCGTTTCTTCAACCATGGCCTTCTTCCAGAGTTTGCTATCCTCTAAATTCATTGCTTCCCTACCATTTCTGGGATCATCATGAGTAATAGATCAAGCAAAATTGGAACGAAAATCAGGTGGACTATACCTTTCTGGTTTCCTTCTTTCTCTCATTGATATCCTCAATACTGGGGTATGACGTTCTTCTTCTTCTTTTGATTCATCTTCTTCAGATGATTCAGATTTTGCATCATCCAATGCAAGCTCTATTTTCTCAGGTTCGTCTTGCATTGGTAGGAATTCCTGTTTGGACACATATTTTACATCTCTAAAAACAACATCCCGACTGTAAACAATCTTCTTAGTTTATGGGTTCCAAATCTTATAACCTTTCACACCATATTTATAACCCATAAAGATACACTTTTTAGCTTTATTATCCATCTTACTTCTATTTTCCTTTGGAACATGTACATAAGCATCAAAACCAAATGCTCTGAGATGTTCAAGAGAGGGTGTCTTACCACTCCATACCTCATGTGGAGTTTTATCATCCAACACTGATGAGGGTGATCGATTGACTAGGTAACATGATGTACCCACTACCTCTACCCAGAATTCCTATCCTAACTTGACACCACTGAGCATGCTCCTTTCTTTTCCCATCAATGTCCTATTCATCCTGTTGTAACAGATTTTGGAAATTGCTCTTCTCAGTGTCTTCATCCCAAATGTGTTTGAGGATCGCATCAAACTTATTTCCAAATTATCTCTAACTTACATCAGATTGTTGAAGGCCTTGTAGGGCCTTTTGGGAGGAAAGTTCGTGTTCTGGGGTATCTCACTGGTTCAAGAGCCAGAAGGTGTTGTGACAGTTGCAAACAATTTTGAAGTCTCTTATGCTGCAAATCGACAAATCTCTTTTTTGAAAGTTCAACACGATGATGTCCATGTTTTTGGAATTAAGAAAATTTTCAAATGGTTGTTGAGACCTTAAGAGATTTTGTATGTGCGCTGGTTTTTTGTGTTGAAAATATCCACATTCCTCAGCAAACGATGATGCAGAATTGAATAAGCCTCCAAACGTATATGAAAATTTTCAAGTAAGAAGTACGAATGCAAAGCACAATTGCAAGTACCAAACCTAAGTAATTTCATTGAAGACAATATTTCAGAAATGGAGATTTTATCAAACAAGCTCCGAGAAATGCGAGGTGGAAAATTCGCTAATTATGCACTTGGTATTCCTTCTCATGTAAGAGGTGTGGATTTCATTTTCATTCTTATACAATATCATGGTCTTTGAATATATATCTTATCTAGCATAGGTCCTTTATATCAAGAACCTTTGTCCTAATGTAAAAGAAACAAACATAACAACTTTATATATTCGATTCCGAAGTCCTTGAAAGAAGTTACTCTTCCGTCTCATGTAGTATGGTCAAATGGAGGGACATGTCTTCCAATATTAGTTTATTATTATCCTCATTGCATGGGAGTATTTCAATGGACAACGTGTTGGTCAGATTGTTATTTGTTTGTATGGCAAGGTCGTAATCCAAATTAATGGAAAGCCATGTGAGCCTCACAAGGAAGAGAATTATTTATTTTTTCTATCAAAGTGCCAAAAGCCGCTTGAATATTTGTTGTCANGATGTTCAAGAGAGGGTGTCTTACCACTCCATACCTCATGTGGAGTTTTATCATCCAACACTGATGAGGGTGATCGATTGACTAGGTAACATGATGTACCCACTACCTCTACCCATAATTCCTATCCTAACTTGACACCACTGAGCATGCTCCTTTCTTTTCCCATCAGTGTCCTATTCATCCTGTTGTAATAGATTTTGGAAATTGCTCTTCTCAGTGTCTTCATCCCAAATGTGTTTGAGGATCGCATCAAACTTATTTCCAAATTATCTCTAACTTACATCAGATTTCTGAAGGCCTTGTAGGGCCTTTTGGGAGGAAAGTTCGTGTTCTGGGGTCTCTCACTGGTTCAAGAGCCAGAAGGTGTTGTGACAGTTGCAAGCAATTTTGAAGTCTCTTATGCTGCAAATCGACAAATCTCTTTTTCGAAATTTCAACACGATGATGTCCATGTTTTTGGAATTAAGAAAATTTTCAAATGGTTGTTGAGACCTTAAGAGATTTTGTATGTGTGCTGGTTTTTTGTGTTGAAAATATCCACGTTCCTCAGCAAACGATGATGCAGAATTGAATAAGCCTCCAAACGTATATGAAATTTTTCAAGTAAGAAGTACGAATTCAAAGAAAAATTGCAAGTACCAAACCTAAGTAATTTCATTGAAGACAATATTTCAGAAATGGAGATTTTATCAAACAAGCTCCGAGAAATGCGAGGTGGCAAATTCGCTAATTATGCACTTGGTATTCCTTCTCATGTAAGAGGTGTGGATTTCATTTTCATTCTTATACAATATCATGGTCTTTGAATATATATCTTATCTAGCATAGGTCCTTTATATCAAGAACCTTTGTCCTAATGTAAAAGAAACAAACATAACAACTTTATATATTCGATTCCGAAGTCCTTGAAAGAAGTTACTCTTCCGTCTCATGTAGTATGGTCAAATGGAGGGACATGTCTTCCAATATTAGTTTATTATTATCCTCATTGCATGGGAGTATTTCAATGGACAACGTGTTGGTCAGATTGTTATTTGTTTGTATGGCAAGGTCGTAATCCAAATTAATGGAAAGCCATGTGAGCCTCACAAGGAAGAGAATTATTTATTTTTTCTATCAAAGTGCCAAAAGCCGCTTGAATATTTGTTGTCAACAAATCCAAATTTTGTGCAGCCACCTTATCACTTAAATGAAGTTCAAAGTTGGGTGAAGGGTGGCTTAAAGAAACTTCTCATTTTATTGGGCAACGGTTGAATGGGGAAGCCCTGTGCCAAATGATAGTAGACAAACAATTACAAAAACAGGAATGTAGCAAAGCAGACATAATGGCAGATGCATCATTGCCAGTAAAGGACGTATAGGTACAATCTAATCCTCACAGACGCATGCAAGAGATTCCATGAACACGACCCACACAAAGTTTATGCCGAGCTATATTTCAGAAATTCGATCGAATTAAAGTTTAGATTGACTACTTATTCTTTCCCGAAACCCGAAATCAGGGTTCCAGCTAACACACAAACACAAAGGGATTGAGGTTCCATCTTAGGTATAAAACGTCGATTGGAAAAGTTCCATACCTAGTACCGTTTTCAGAAATTTAACCGACAAAAGAATGAGCTTCTCCCCTTTCACTCCGAAAGATCGAAAGCCGAAATCATGATTCCAATCATTGAGCCTGATGGGTAGGGTTCCGTTTGTTAATTAGAAGATTATGTTATGTCATATTCGCACACAGACTTTGGTTGGCATAAAATCACAGAGCCTATAATGGAACTGGAAAGAATCTCACCTTTGGAATCCCAATACTGAAAAAAATCATTCAACACAACTGTAAAAATGGGCGTGGGTCATATCCCTTGGCACTTGTTTTGGCTCCAACACGAGAACTTGCAAAACAAGTTGATAAAGAATTTCAAGAATCTGCTCCAAGACTAGATACTCTTTGTTGTTATGGGGGTTTACCTATAATGAGCCAAATCAATGTTCTTGGAAAAGGTTTAGATATTGTTGTCGGAACACCTGGTCGCATTATTGATCTAAGCAATCGAGGTGCACTAGTCTTGTCAGAAGTACAGTTTATTGTTTTGGATGAGGCTGATCAGATACTAAATGTGAGCTTTGATGAAGATGTTGAGGTGATTATGGAGAGGTTGCCAAAAAAACTCCAGAGTATGCTTTTTCTGCTACAAAGGATTTTGAGGAAATATTTAAATGATCCTATTGTTATTGATCTTGTTGGTGAATCATCTCAGAAGTTGGCAGAAAAAATATCACTTTAATCTATTGCTGCATCCACCTATGGGAAACGCTCCATTATCAACCCATTGATAACTAAATATTCTAAAGGGGGAAAACATATCGTTTTCACTCAAACAAAGTGAGATACATATATTCTATCAGTGGCACTGGGTCGGGTCCTCTCCTGTGAACCTTTGCATGGTGATATTTCACAGAATCAGTGAGAAGAAGACTCTTGCTGGCTTTCGCGAGGTACATTTTAATGTGCTGATTGCTACTAATGTAGCTGCCCGTGGTCTTGATATTCCTAATGTTGATCTAGTTAGTCATTATGAACTCCTGACAACTTCAGAGATCTTTGTGCATGTAGGCGAATCAAATGCATACACTGTTATAGACAGTTCGTTGGAAATTAGGATTTTGTTTGTGCTTTTAAATTAGTTCAAATTACTGTTATGATTAGTTGAAGATAGTTGAAGTTAGTTCATTTTTCTATTAGGTATCCTATGATGTGGATTCAACCTCCTTGAGATAGGGAATTTATATAAAGGTTCATCCATTGTAATAAAAAAGGAGGGGGGCTGGGGGGGGAAACCTCTTTTGGAGAGAGCTCCTTTTGAACGCGGAGTTATTTTGAAAACCCAGAATGGAGTAATACAGAAAAGACATGTTCACTTGATATTGTGAGATTCATCATGGTCGATTCTTTCAGTATGTTCTCTTTTTGTCATTGTCATATTGTCTATCTGTTCCTTTATTGACTGAGTTAAAATTTGTTTGGAATTCATTTTACATGCTCCTTACACACAGTTGATAGATGTTGTGTTCCGATGGTGACTAGTCAGAATTCACTCAAGATAAGTGCTCTGCATGTAGTTATTAGACTTCAGTCTTTTTCCTCTAAATTTGTAGTGAAAAATCATCCTTGATAGATGCTTTCACTGTGATGGTCTTTTCCTTTTCTTTTTTTTCTACTATATCATGATTATCAATTGCTAAAAGATAGACTTACTTTGCCTCATTTTCCACAAGTAATACGATCACTGTTATTGTTACACATCAAATTTACTCACTTTGATAGTGTTGCAAGTGTCGTCGTTACAAAGGTCGCAAGTGTCGCATTTTGCTCACAAGGTTGCAAGTGTCACATGTTGCTCACAAGTGTCGCAAGAGTGTCAAGCAAAGCACGCTGCCATGATGCCTATGTCGTGCCTATAANAAATTCGCTAATTATGCACTTGGTATTCCTTCTCATGTAAGAGGTGTGGATTTCATTTTCATTCTTATACAATATCATGGTCTTTGAATATATATCTTATCTAGCATAGGTCCTTTATATCAAGAACCTTTGTCCTAATGTAAAAGAAACAAACATAACAACTTTATATATTCGATTCCGAAGTCCTTGAAAGAAGTTACTCTTCCGTCTCATGTAGTATGGTCAAATGGAGGGACATGTCTTCCAATATTAGTTTATTATTATCCTCATTGCATGGGAGTATTTCAATGGACAACGTGTTGGTCAGATTGTTATTTGTTTGTATGGCAAGGTCGTAATCCAAATTAATGGAAAGCCATGTGAGCCTCACAAGGAAGAGAATTATTTATTTTTTCTATCAAAGTGCCAAAAGCCGCTTGAATATTTGTTGTCAGCAAATCCAAATTTTGTGCAGCCACCTTATCACTTAAATGAAGTTCAAAGCTGGGTGAAGGGTGGCTTAAAGAAACTTCTCATTTTATTGGGCAACGGTTGAATGGGGAAGCCCTATGCCAAATGATAGTAGACAAACAATTACAAACACAGGAATGTAGCAAAGCAGACATAATGGCAGATGCATCATTGCCAATCAAGGACGTATAGGTACAATCTAATCCTCACAGACGCATGCAAGAGATTCCATGAAGACGACCCACACAAAGTTTATGCCGAGCTATATTTCAGAAATTCGATCGACTTAAATTTTAGATTGACTACTTCTTCTTTCCCGAAACCTGAAATCAGGGTTCCAGCTAACACACAAACACAAAGGGATTGAGGTTCCGTCTTAGGTATAAAACGTCGATTGGAAAAGTTCCATACCTAGTACCGTTTTCAGAAATTTAACCGACAAAAGAATGAGCTTCTCCCCTTTAACTCTGAAAGCTCGAAAGCCGAAATCATGATTCCAATCATTGAGCCTGATGGGTAGGGTTCCGTTTGTTAATTAGAAGATTATGTTATGTCATATTCGCACACGGACTTTGGTTGGCATCAAATCACAGAGCCTATAATGGAACTGGAAAGAATCTCACCTTTGGAATCCCAATACTGAAAAAAATCATTCAACACAACCGTAAAAATGGGCGTGGGTCATATCCCTTGGCACTTGTTTTGGCTCCAACATGAGAACTTGCAAAACAGGTTGATAAAGAATTTCAAGAATCTGCTCCAAGCCTAGATACTCTTTGTTGTTATGGGGGTTTACCTATAATGAGCCAAATCAATGTTCTTGGAAAAGGTTTAGATATTGTTGTCGGAACACCTGGTCGCATTATTGATCTAAGCAATCGAGGTGCACTAGTCTTGTCAGAAGTACAGTTTATTGTTTTGGATGAGGCTGATCAGATACTAAATGTGAGCTTTGATGAAGATGTTGAGGTGATTATGGAGAGGTTGCCAAAAAAACTCCAGAGTATGCTTTTTCTGCTACAAAGGATTTTGAGGAAATATTTAAATGATCCTATTGTTATTGATCTTGTTGGTGAATCATCTCAGAAGTTGGCAGAAAAAATATCACTTTAATCTATTGCTGCATCCACCTATGGGAAACGCTCCATTATCAACCCATTGATAACTAAATATTCTAAAGGGGGAAAACATATCGTTTTCACTCAAACAAAGTGAGATACATATATTCTATCAGTGGCACTGGGTCGGGTCCTCTCCTGTGAACCTTTGCATGGTGATATTTCACAGAATCAGTGAGAAGAAGACTCTTGCTGGCTTTCGCGAGGTACATTTTAATGTGCTGATTGCTACTAATGTAGCTGCCCGTGGTCTTGATATTCCTAATGTTGATCTAGTTAGTCATTATGAACTCCTGACAACTTCAGAGATCTTTGTGCATGTAGGCGAATCAAATGCATACACTGTTATAGACAGTTCGTTGGAAATTAGGATTTTGTTTGTGCTTTTAAATTAGTTCAAATTACTGTTATGATTAGTTGAAGATAGTTGAAGTTAGTTCATTTTTCTATTAGGTATCCTATGATGTGGATTCAACCTCCTTGAGATAGGGAATTTATATAAAGGTTCATCCATTGTAATAAAAAAGGAGGGGGGCTGGGGGGGGAAACCTCTTTTGGAGAGAGCTCCTTTTGAACGCGGAGTTATTTTGAAAACCCAGAATGGAGTAATACAGAAAAGACATGTTCACTTGATATTGTGAGATTCATCATGGTCGATTCTTTCAGTATGTTCTCTTTTTGTCATTGTCATATTGTCTATCTGTTCCTTTATTGACTGAGTTAAAATTTGTTTGGAATTCATTTTACATGCTCCTTACACACAGTTGATAGATGTTGTGTTCCGATGGTGACTAGTCAGAATTCACTCAAGATAAGTGCTCTGCATGTAGTTATTAGACTTCAGTCTTTTTCCTCTAAATTTGTAGTGAAAAATCATCCTTGATAGATGCTTTCACTGTGATGGTCTTTTCCTTTTCTTTTTTTTCTACTATATCATGATTATCAATTGCTAAAAGATAGACTTACTTTGCCTCATTTTCCACAAGTAATACGATCACTGTTATTGTTACACATCAAATTTACTCACTTTGATAGTGTTGCAAGTGTCGTCGTTACAAAGGTCGCAAGTGTCGCATTTTGCTCACAAGGTTGCAAGTGTCACATGTTGCTCACAAGTGTCGCAAGAGTGTCAAGCAAAGCACGCTGCCATGATGCCTATGTCGTGCCTATAATGAAATGAGAAAGACACTTGAAACACCTCAAACATCTGATTTGGAAGAGGAAAAATGAGTTAACAGGCTTGCAAACCTTTTACCATCTGAAAGCACCCAAAAAACTGAGTTTTGGAGGAGAGTGCTCCCCCTTACACTATCTCGGAGCACCGACGCTCCCCCTTACACTGTTAGGGAGCGTTATAACGCTCCCCTGGCCCTTTTGAGGGAGCGCTATAGATTTTGAAAGCGCTGGCGCCCCCTAAAGCCTACTATGGAGAGCTACAACGCTCTGATGGACATTTTGAGGGAGC
>JZKD02S2434558.1:16766-27763 GCA_000966675.3 Picea glauca
TATATTGTCAAGAACCACTCAAAGAACAGAGTGATATAACTCAGGTATGTAGTTCTTGATGTTCTTTGGAGCTATAAGAATGAACGCATAACTAGTTTGAAGTCTGTTAAAAGATGGAGATTTTTGTTGTATTTTGGTGCTTCAAGATCATCAATTAAGGGTTATCATTGTATTGATGAGTGTGTGTAAAAAGGTCATTTTGTAAGATCGATTACTCATTGTTTCAGTATCGAGACTATTCTTCAGGGTAGTTTAGAATCGTTGATCTTATAGATACTTCAAAGATGGTCGGAAGCGGTTGTATTTGTGCTGTATGAAGTGGTAGCTCGAAGATGATGGGAGAGAAAGAGCGTGTCTATGAAGTTCAGAGATGGGTGTAACTGCATATGAGGRCCAGTGAGACAGACATGACAAAATTTGTGTTGTAACCTTTTTGTTATGTTTTGTAATTTGTGATTGTAATATTTGTAATGTAAGCATTAAGGGAGGGTGTTAGAGATAATGCTTACAGTTGTTGTAACTGTGAGTTAGCCTTACAGCAGTTGTAACTATGACTTAGCCTTACAGTTGTTGTAACTGTGAGTTAGATGTTGTAACTGTGAGTTAGCTGTTCTAACTGTGAGTTTCTAGGTTAACTGTTTTTAACTAATCAGATCCACTTTCTTAGGATCTAGATTGTTAGGAATCGATGATCTGGATGCTATATATGTAACCTCCATTTGTCTGTGTAATACATTCTATTATTGTGTGTTAATCTTGTGCAATGGCTACTCTCTCGATTTCCAAGTTTGTCTATCTCACCAATATGAATGCTTCTCTTGAATAAACTTTATTTTCGTGTCTTGGTCTTCTTTAAATGATTGTAAGGTTGGAAAAATGCCATTCAATAGACAAATCTAATGAACAAGTCAACCACTAAACCAACAAGTCGACCGAGAAGGGTTGAGTTGACTAGTTGAGTGGAGGTTGACCAAAGAATTCAAGGTTAGTCTACTAAGAGGAATCAACTAAAAAAAATCACAATCGAGCAAAGAGAGAATCTAGTCGACTGACAAGAGAAAACAGACGAATAAAGGACGAAAAAAATAGCTTGAGAGGAATGAGTCGACCACCGATGAAGATAAATGCTTGGAGGGTGAATTGGGTAATAAACAATGAGGAAAAACATCAATAGGAACGTAATTCGACTTAGGGGATTGCATATGCTTGTAGGAGGTTGAGAAATGCCATCCAACAAGTAAAATGCAGTTAGGTGCAAGAGAAATTTTCTTAGTAAGGAATAGATTCACCCAAGTAAATAACAATTCTCTCAAGCATTAAAAAAAAATGCCGAGGGGTCTTTGAATTGGCCAAGGCAGTACATAAAACACCCAAGTAGAGGAGAAAACGCCCAAGTATCTATAAATTTTCGAAGGAAAAGGATAAAACATCCAAAAATCAAAAGAACGTTGTATAAATCCAGCAGGAAAAAGAAAAACAACAAATTAAGTGGATGAGTGCGCTACAGGATCAAAATATACATTCAATGGAGAATGTATAGATCATTGTAACGCATTAAAAAAATAACCAAAGAACAAAATACATTAATTCACAGATAACAACATTTAAATAGGATTTTTATTGTACTCGAGAGAAAATAACAAAGGGGTGAGATATACATAGAATTTGTGCATTGTTACTCACTGATAATACAAAATTGCAAAAGTTGTGGCTCATAGACCCCTTCTCTTTTAGAGTGAACATGAACATTAACTCGAGCTCTAATTTTTTTTATTATCTTTCCCTGTTTCTCCTTGCATCTCCTCGTTGATTCCCTTCTTCACTACAACCTTCGTTTTTAATGGGATTCCTTTGGAAGGCCAACCATCACAATGGTTCATTTCCACTTTAAACTTTTTTCAAAAAGAAAAAGGAAAATAAAAAAGACATGTTTAGAAAGTTTAAGAAGGAAAAGCAACAAAGTGTTTATTACAACGTTTTGGAGAGGATCCAATTTTGATCATACCTCCCCATTTGTAGGATTTTGGTCCTCAAAGCTTCAACTCCCTTCAATATTCTAGTCTTATCATCAAGCAAACTCCAACAAAACTCTAAGAAAGTGTGCCTCCACTATAGGATGGAAGAGAAGAATTTAGTAGGGTACGCCTTTGGCGTAACCCTATTATAAATCTCATGGTTGGAGATAATATTTGTTGATACAATAGGTCTTTGGAAAATTCTTGCTCCTTGGGTTGCAAGTGAAAGAAACTCCTCTTAACCCTTGACCTTGACTCTCCAATCTTACCTCTTGGTTGTTCAATTATTTTGATGGAGTTATAGGTGAAGCCTCCAACATTTGACCTACCAATGTCTAGTCGATCTATAGTATTGGAAATAGTTCCTACATGAGCTGCTTGGGCTTCTAGAGTGCCAACAATTTCTAGTCTCATGAACCCTTTTTTTGCAACAATAACAAACTAAGCAATACCTTTTCGGTTTGTAATGATGCTTGCAAACCTTGTTTCTTGGTTCCCCAAAAGTTGAAGAAAATCTAGATGATGAAATCATCTATTTACTGCCCTTTTCCAGGATCCTACAAGAAGATTTGAGATGCTTGATGCAAACTCGTTTTCCAACTTTCTTTTCCTCCATGGGAATGGCTTGTTTTTCATTTCCTCTTACCTTGATGAAAGTGGTTTGAGCTTCACTTGTGTTGGATTMTTTTCCACCAGATCCATGTTGAGTCTTCATGTTGGGCCTTTCTTAACCTACAATGTGGATAAGAATTCCTTGGTGTTCCTTTCCTATCCCCTAGCCATCATAGCCGATTTTTCTTATGATCTTGGAATTGATGCCTCTAGTGTGCTTCTCAAAGTCACCAAAGGTTTCTTGAGAAAGGATATTGGAAGGTGAGTTTATGATGCTTGACGTGGTCATGGGACTGACTTCAAAAGTGGCAACAAAAGGGGCTTGCTTGGTATCTTTTTAAACTACTTCTAGCTCTTTTAAGGCCTCTTTCTTCATTTCCAAGTCCTAGTATACCTGATTAGTGACTTTGGCAAACCTCTCCTCTTTCCAATTATTGATCTCACTAAATTTCTCCCCCAATTGCAAGGGCTACAATCTGCTCTTGTTTAATTTCTCCCTCATGGAAATGAAGGAGTCTTGGCACTTAGTAAGCTCCTTTTCTAGCTCATTTTCTCTATTCCTTCAATACTAAATTTCCTCTTGGATATTCTTGTTGAAGTCTTTGAACTCTTCCATATTCTCCCTCTTCAAGGATTTTCCCATCACAGCTTCTTCAATGTCTCTAATGAACCTTCTTTGATAACATGTCATCCTTAAACGGTAGGCCTATGTCCCGTCTGTCTCACCAACACAAATGCTTTTACAAAATAAACTTATTATTTTTGTCATTGTCTTCTTTGAATGGTTGTAAGGTTTGCAATATGCCAATCAATAGAAAACTTTACTAGCCAATGAACAAGTCAACCAGGAAATGGACAAGTCCACCAAGAAGGCCTAAGTAAACTAGTTGAGTGGACGATGACCAAATAATGCAAGGTTAGTCGACTAAGGAAGAGGAATTGACCTCGAAAAAGTGCAATCGACTAGAGAGATATTCTAGTTGTCTAACAAGTGAAAATGGTTGAATAAAAGGAAAAAATAGCTTGGGAGGAATGAATTCACCAACGATGAAGATACATGCTCACAGGCTGAATTAGGTAACCAGCAATGAAGAAAAACATCTAGAGGAATGTAATTTGTCTTGGGGGAATGTGTATGGTTGCAGGAGGCTAATAAATCCTAGCCAACAAGTAAAATGTGACCAGACACAAGATAAATTTTCCGAACAAGGAATAAATTCGTTTAGGTAAATAGTTTTTTTCCCAAGCATGATCCAGGTGAATATTGGTGGCCACCCACTTATTCCAACTGGCTCCTCTTGATAGTTTTNCAGAGATAACTACCACCATTCGAGCAATTGTTTTCAATTCTGCAGTTTTACAGTTTCAACCTATTTTATTTATTCAATAGAAGTTATTGTTCACTGGATATTTGTTGTTGTTCTCCATATCTCTATGTTATTGTATTCAGTTTTCTATTCATTTAGTTCCACTCATAAATCCATATCAGTGGTATAAAAGCAATCTGCTCTTCATTTATTTTTCTTCGTGCATGTCCTCGACAAGATCTAGGTACAAGAAGTTGGGACTCGAACCTGTCGTTCCTTTGCAAGATCGGTCGTGCCGAGCTCGACAACAACCCATGGGGTATAAAAAGAAAAATGATGGAGCAGGAGATCATTTTAAAATGTTGCTTGAGGAACCCCCTTGCGCGACAAAGGAACAAAATGATGGACAACTTTGGACAAATCCTTCGGCAACTGCCAACACAAGACACATCTTCATCAAGCGACCATGCAATCCCCTTCAAGGTACAGGTAAATCTTGACAGTCCATTATTTGAAGGATTGATAGATGCCGACGTTGTAGACAAATGGATGAATCTTCTCGAAGGGTATTTTTCGGTCCACATTTTTTCCGATAGGGAAAATATTACTTTTGCACTCCTCAAGTCCATCCCCCATGTTAAGGACTGGTGGGATACTTAATCTAAGCAAAGGACCATAGAGGAATCTGTAATACTTGTAATCGCCCTCATGTGGGATTCCTTCAGGGATGCCATCAAAGAACAATACTACCATGTTGGAAGCTACGAGGACTAGTACATGAGATGGACCACCTGCGCCAGGAAAGGGACCAGACAATACCATATTTCACCAAAATTTTCCATACCCTGCGCACCAAATTGGGTATCAAATACTTTGAATGACATCCGGCTCTCAAATATTGCAATTGTTTGCATTGATACATTCAAACATAAATGAAGTTTTTGGACATCACATCATTGGGTACGGCCTATAGATATGTTGTCAATATCGAGAAATTTTTTAAGCAGAAGAGTCGAGAGTTTGGATCTACAAACTCCTCACATCAAAAGTAGGGCAAAGGCGGACCCAAACCAAAAAACAAGGGACAGAGAAAAGATGTCCACTCTCAGGACAACCATTCCAAGCCACAACAAAAGAAGGGTAATGAGAAGTTGAAGAGGGACATGAGAAAATGGTGTGAATACTATAAAATCCCTTGGCACAACACTGAAGAATTTGGCTCTAAGTAGTCACTGGTGGCCGAGATGAAAACTTCTGATTCAGAGGCAGATTCTGACTTCGAATCAAATCCAGAAGGAGGGAAGCAAATTATCGATGTTGAACCCAGTGCCATTGTCTCTACCACCAAAGTCCAACCAATTGAACCAGAAGAACAAGAGGAAGGGGAAGGCCTCTTTCATTCACATATGTGGGTAAAGGGGGCTCTACTTCATTTCATTGTCGATGACAGTAGTCAGAAGAACTTGATCTCAATAGAGGTCGTCAAGAAACTGGACCTATTGGCGACACCGCACCCGCAACCCTACACCATCAATTGGATTCTCCAAGGAAGATATCTCTGCGTTAGCCAACAATGTCATCTTCCCTACAACATCAAGCCCTTCAAAGACGAGGTATTGTGTGATATTGATCCCCTTGAAGTTTGTGATGTTCTTTTAGGAAAACCATATTTGTNCAGAGATAACTACCACCATTCGAGCAATTGTTTTCAATTCTGCAGTTTTACAGTTTCAACCTATTTTATTTATTCAATAGAAGTTATTGTTCACTGGATATTTGTTGTTGTTCTCCATATCTCTATGTTATTGTATTCAGTTTTCTATTCATTTAGTTCCACTCATAAATCCATATCAGTGGTATAAAAGCAATCTGCTCTTCATTTATTTTTCTTCGTGCATGTCCTCGACAAGATCTAGGTACAAGAAGTTGGGACTCGAACCTGTCGTTCCTTTGCAAGATCGGTCGTGCCGAGCTCGACAACAACCCATGGGGTATAAAAAGAAAAATGATGGAGCAGGAGATCATTTTAAAATGTTGCTTGAGGAACCCCCTTGCGCGACAAAGGAACAAAATGATGGACAACTTTGGACAAATCCTTCAGCAACTGCCAACACAAGACACATCTTCATCAAGCGACCATGCAATCCCCTTCAAGGTACAGGTAAATCTTGACATTCCATTATTTGAAGGATTGATAGATGTCGACGTTGTAGACAAATGGATGAATCTTCTCAAAGGGTATTTTTCGGTCCACATTTTTTTCGATAGGGAAAATATTACTTTTGCACTCCTCAAGTCCATCCCCCATGTTAAGGACTGGTGGGATACTTAATCTAAGCAAATGACCATAGAGGAATCTGTAATACTTGCAATCGCCCTCATGTGGGATTCCTTCAGGGATGCCATCAAAGAACAATACTACCATGTTGGAAGCCACGAGGACTAGTACATGAGATGGACCACCTGCGCCAGGAAAGGGACCAGACAATACCATATTTCACGAAAATTTTCCATACCCTGCGCACCAAATTGGGTATAAAAGACTTTGAATGACATCCGGCTCTCAAATATCGCAATTGTTTGCATTGATACATTCAAACATAAATGAAGTTTTTGGACATCACATCATTGGGTACGGCCTATAGATATGTTGTCAATATCGCGAAATTTTTTAAGCAGAAGAGTCGAGAGTTTGGATCTACAAACTCCTCACATCAAAAGTAGGGCAAAGGCGGACCCAAACCAAAAAACAAGGGACAGAGAAAAGATGGCCACTCTCAGGACAACCATTCCAAGCCACAACAAAAGAAGGGTAATGAGAAGTTGAAGAGGGACATGAGAAAATGGTGTGAATACTATAAAATCCCTTGGCACAACACTGAAGAATTTGGCTCTAAGTAGTCACTGGTGGCCGAGATGAAAACTTCTGATTCAGAGGCAGATTCTGACTTCGAATCAAATCCAGAAGGAGGGAAGCAAATTATCGATGTTGAACCCAGTGCCATTGTCTCTACCACCAAAGTCCAACCAATTGAACCAGAAGAACAAGAGGAAGGGGAAGGCCTCTTTCATTCACATATGTGGGTAAAGGGGGCTCTACTTCATTTCATTGTCGATGACAGTAGTCAGAAGAACTTGATCTCAATAGAGGTCGTCAAGAAACTGGACCTATTGGCGACACCGCACCCGCAACCCTACACCATCAATTGGATTCTCCAAGGAAGATATCTCTGCGTTAGCCAACAATGTCATCTTCCCTACAACATCAAGCCCTTCAAAGACGAGGTATTGTGTGATATTGATCCCCTTGAAGTTTGTGATGTTCTTTTAGGAAAACCATATTTGTGGAAGCGACATGCTGTGTATGAGTATAGACCCCACAGTGTTATTATTACTTTGGGTAGATAATTGTAAACGATACGAGAGGTAGCGTCGCCTACAGCTATTTCTTTAATATTTTCCAAGCAATGCAGTAAGGTCATTTCATGGATCGAGAAGTTCGACTCCTTTGTGATCTGTGCTCACAGTAAGAAGAAGGTCGCTGCCACATCTGTGGCCTCTACACAGAGCCTGTCTTTGCAGTAGAAGCAAGTGGAAGGGATCATGGAAGAGTACAGAGAAATCTTATCCTCACCCACTGAGGTATCGAAGCACTGCCAAACCAAGCATATGCGTACATGGGATGAGAGTCTTCCCTATGTTCAACACAACTACAAACAAGATCTCCATAGCTCCACTAGCTATAGCGCCTTTCAGGTGGGGCTGGGATTCCAACCCTTGGGTCCCATTGATGTTGCACTACCTCTTTCAAAAACAAAGACAAATTCTTCCCATGTTCAGTCTGATGTCGACAAAGCCACTAGATTCATTGAGCGGATTTAGAACAACCGTCAACAGGTCCATGAGATTTTCTAGAAAAACAATACTAAGTACAAGCATTGACATGATCAACACTGGGTAACACACAAGTTTCAGGTGTGAGACAAGGTCTAGTTATAACATTTGCAGAAAGAATGCCTTACAGGGCCCGATTGGAAGCTCCGTCCACTTCTCTATGGGCCTTACACTATCACCAAGGTTATGCCTGACAATTCTTTTGAGCTCAACACTCCCCCATTACTTCGCTTGCACCCAGTGTTCAATGTGGACCTCCTCTAGCCATATTTTCCAGCATTATTGGACACCTCAGAGATCGCAGAACAGTTGAAACCAGCAGAGCTCAACCCTGATTGCATGTAACATGCATTCATTGATTAGATAGTGGACACACAGGTCAAGGGCACTCGTGAGAAGACAATCGAGCTTTATCGGGTTATTAAGGTAGGGAAACTCCTGCACCAAGGTAAGTGGATCACCTGGAACCAAATTGAACATAAATTTACTTAACTGAAGGGGGCACTCAACGCATTGGAGACCATTGCTTCCTAAGGGGGAGGACTGATCTAGGTGGATATTGGTGGCCACCCACCTATTGCAACTCGATCCTCTTGACAATTTTTAGTTCAACATGTTTTTCTGTAATTCTTTGTAATTGTGGGTTNCCACTCTCAGGACAACCATTCCAAGCCACAACAAAAGAAGGGTAATGAGAAGTTGAAGAGGGACATGAGAAAATGGTGTGAATACTATAAAATCCCTTGGCACAACACTGAAGAATTTGGCTCTAAGTAGTCACTGGTGGCCGAGATGAAAACTTCTGATTCAGAGGCAGATTCTGACTTCGAATCAAATCCAGAAGGAGGGAAGCAAATTATCGATGTTGAACCCAGTGCCATTGTCTCTACCACCAAAGTCCAACCAATTGAACCAGAAGAACAAGAGGAAGGGGAAGGCCTCTTTCATTCACATATGTGGGTAAAGGGGGCTCTACTTCATTTCATTGTCGATGACAGTAGTCAGAAGAACTTGATCTCAATAGAGGTCGTCAAGAAACTGGACCTATTGGCGACACCGCACCCGCAACCCTACACCATCAATTGGATTCTCCAAGGAAGATATCTCTGCGTTAGCCAACAATGTCATCTTCCCTACAACATCAAGCCCTTCAAAGACGAGGTATTGTGTGATATTGATCCCCTTGAAGTTTGTGATGTTCTTTTAGGAAAACCATATTTGTGGAAGCGACATGCTGTGTATGAGTATAGACCCCACAGTGTTATTATTACTTTGGGTAGATAATTGTACACGATACCAGAGGTAGCGTCGCCTACAGCTATTTCTTTAATATTTTCCAAGCAATGCAGTAAGGTCATTTCATGGATCGAGAAGTTCGACTACTTTGTGATCTGTGCTCACAGTAAGCAGAAGGTCGTTGCCACATCTGTGGCCTCTACACAGAGCCTGTCTTTGCAGTAGAAGAAAGTGGAAGGGATCATGGAAGAGTACAGAGACATCTTCTCCTCACCCACTGAGGTATCGAAGCACTGCCAAATCAAGCATATGCGTACATGGGATGAGAGTCTTCCCTGCGTTCAACACAACTACAAACAAGATCTCCATAGCTCCACTAGCTATAGCGCCTTTCAGGTGGGGCTGGGATTCCAACCCTTGGGTCCCATTGATGTTGCACTACCTCTTTCAAAAACAAAGACAAATTCTTCCCATGTTCAGTCTGATGTCGACAAAGCCACTAGATTCATTGAGCGGATTTAGAACAACCGTCAACAGGTCCATGAGATTTTCTAGAAAAACAATACTAAGTACAAGCATTGACATGATCAACACTGGGTAACACACAAGTTTCAGGTGTGAGACAAGGTCTAGTTATAACATTTGCAGAAAGAATGCCTTACAGGGCCCGATTGGAAGCTCCGTCCACTTCTCTATGGGCCTTACACTATCACCAAGGTTATGCCTGACAATTCTTTTGAGCTCAACACTCCCCCATTACTTCGCTTGCACCCAGTGTTCAATGTGGACCTCCTCTAGCCATATTTTCCAGCATTATTGGACACCTCAGAGATCGCAGAACAGTTGAAACCAGCAGAGCTCAACCCTGATTGCATGTAACATGCATTCATTGATTAGATAGTGGACACACAGGTCAAGGGCACTCGTGAGAAGACAATCGAGCTTTATCGGGTTATTAAGGTAGGGAAACTCCTGCACCAAGGTAAGTGGATCACCTGGAACCAAATTGAACATAAATTTACTTAACTGAAGGGGGCACTCAACGCATTGGAGACCATTGCTTCCTAAGGGGGAGGACTGATCTAGGTGGATATTGGTGGCCACCCACCTATTGCAACTCGATCCTCTTGACAATTTTTAGTTCAACATGTTTTTCTGTAATTCTTTGTAATTGTGGGTTGTACACTTTTGGGGTTGTCTGAAGCCCTACACAACTTCTAGGTTGATATTGGTGGTCGCCCTCCTAATCCAACTGACTTATTTTGGAAGTCTTCATGTTAGTACATCTTTTTGTACATACAAGGTTGTTTTGGGGCCCTAAACAATGTTTTTTTTTTCTTGCCACAGTCAAACTATAGACAGAGTCAGAGTTTGATGGCATAATGTATAGTTCTTGAAATTACCTTTCCAACAGGCTATCATGCACCTAAAACAGAGATCGCATGAAAAAGTTACAACCCCGAGAAGCTGAGGTACCAACTTACCCATCGAGACCCACATAACTTTTGGCGTTTCATCTCCTAGGGTTAGGTTTTTGGATGTCTAGGGTTTTGGCATTTATGTAATGTTAAAAAGGCCTCTGGAGCCTCATTGTAATCATTCTTCTCAAACAGATGCGTGTAGCAGCCACATCTCTTCTCAGAGATAGATACCACCATTCGAGCAAGTTGTTTTTAGTTTTGCAGTTCTATAGTTTCAGCGTATTTTATTTATTCGATAGAAGTTATTGTTCACTCGATATCTATTGTTGTTCTTCATATCTCTGTGTTATTGTATTCAGTCTGCTATTCATTTTGTTCCACTCATAAATCCGGATCAAAGTAGTAAATAATAGGACTAGGGGTCCTTGAACTTGCCCATGAAATACAAAAAATGCCCAAGTATAGGATAACACGCCCAAGGGTTTGCAAATTTGTCTAGGTAAAAGATAAAA
>JZKD02S2434569.1:17574-27763 GCA_000966675.3 Picea glauca
AGAAGAGAAGGATGGGCCCTCCAGGGCCATGCTCAGGTCAATCCTGCTCTCGGTACTCCATGTCTAGGACCTGTGGGCCTTGAGACATGATCTCCTAGTTATCCCTAGAAATCGGAGATAACAGGACTCTAATACCATGTTCGAAAAAACAAGGTATTTCCACACAGGACGAACACCTTAAGCAATTGTACACACAACCAGATCAAAAATCATAACACCAGTGTTTTTGCGTGGTTAAAACCCTCTAAGGGAGACAGTCCACAGCCCCAGCCAACGCGACCACTTGAGACAATTTATTAATGCAAAAGAAAAAAATTATACATAAGAGTTTCTCACAATCGATCATCAGCAAATGACTCTCCATGCTCTTTAAATAGAGATCATGGACTAATCAGGTGCTAAGCCACGAATCAATAGCCATTAGTATCAAGGAGAATATGAGTCGTCGGATCATTCTATGTCTAGAACATATCGTAATTGTCGGATTACATAACTACAAATGCATATGAATGCACACTAAAGAAACACACTTTAACCTAAAGACACATTAGAGCAAGTTGATCTTAACTAACTCCTAAGTATATAAATATCCTAACAATAAGCCCATATGATAAACAACCCTCGCACTATTAGAATTTCATTAGATTCTTTGTAGCTTCTTGAACCCTAAACTCTAATATGGACAATGATGAAAATTCATTTAAATCAAACTATCATTAGTCATATAAACTCAGTAAAAGTATAATCAGCTGAAATACAACCAAAAACAGCAGCAAGGACCAGGAGATATTAAGGCATATTACCTTGAGTAGTGTTGTATAAGTAATGACATTTGGTAGAAGTTCAGGAGAATTAAGCTTCTGCCCTTCTTCCTGCAAGAGCAGTATAAAAAAATTGTATTAAATGCAGGAATGTCTTGCAAAGATCTGTCTCTGCATTCCAGGTAGACTTCAAAATTCTGGCATGGTATTTACTTCCGGCAAACCTTCATCTCCTTCAAGAGCTCCATGGCAATTCCCATCTCCCTGGCCCTCACACTTGCCATGATCAGGGTATTATATGTAAATCTGTCTGGTTTCAGACCTTGATTTGACATTTCCTGCCATAGTTTCAAAGCTTCCAAGGGATTTTCAGACCTTGCATATCCCTGCATTGGAATTATATTTCTGAACTTAGCAACCCTAATTTTCAGTGCTGGGCAAAAAATTATCACACATGTTGACAAGTTTTCAGTTATTATGACCAAATTCACATTCAAGGCTATATTTATTACTTCATATGCTAAGAATGATTACATCAATAATGCATCTGAGATATAAATTCAACTTTTGTACATGGCATTGTAGACAACTACAACATTGCAACCTTGTTCAGGATATTTTTAACATACTTCTGATTAGCTGTGTTACAATCCCATGTGAAAAGTTTAAGACATACCTTGATAAAAAGATTATAAATGAAAATTGATGGATGCATTTGACTCCATAGAGAATGATAGTGCATGAAAACTCCCCTAGCACGCTGCACATCCCCTGCACTAAATCCATGAAACCAAATATTACCCTCGAGATTCAGTCCATATCAGTAACTTGCTAATGGATTGCTAGACAAATATGTAATGTATAATATCAACTCCAGAAAACACACGAGTTGACAACCACAAGCTATGGAACTTCATGCAATAGAAAATATCAATAAGTTGTAATTAAAGTAAGAGTAGGAAAGAACTAATATCAGTTGAAAAGATAGAAAAAGCAATGACTGATGACAAATATGCACATTAAGAAAAGAAATGAATTTAAATAAAAAACAATCATCCTGATGACCCTTATCCAAGGAAAATATGCATCCATCATATTCAAGGTTTCAATACCACACTGAAGAGGAAAGGTATAAATAGAAAATAGAATCCACTATCCAACTCAAAATAATAAAGAGATGATTTAAGTTTGAAAATTTTAAGTTTTCGTGCGTTTCAAAACTAGGAACAGGATACTGTCACAGCCCATGAATTTCAACATTTACAGTAGACTCTGCATCAGCTGGACCCCATTTGGTGAGTGTTAGTCATGATGGCTCCATGACACGTCAGCAGGGCCCCGTAGGGAATCTTAACATAGATATTTGTGATTTAGATCAGAGGGTATTCAAGGTGGTAATATACATAGACCCTATTTCCTCACATCCTCCTTTCACTCTTCTTAAATGGGCATCTATAGCACAATACTTGGTTCTATGAGCATTGTAAGGAGAGCAACCTCCTCCCCTTGCTGTGATGTATTGATGAGGATATTGCAGGGTTGTTTCCTAATCTATTTTTGAGATTACTCCTAGTCTAAATCATGTATGCATGAAATATATTTTTTTAGACTCAACTGCTAAATATAAGACTTTTCACTTTTTTACTAAAGTGAATTACAAACTAAAATTACTTTTCGAAAATAGAAATATCTCAAACTACTTCTCACACATTCACACTAAACCTGTGAAGAAGTTCTTGTCTGAGCTATATCTCTCAACACTCCCTCTTAGCAAAGAAGGAATTATGCACCAATAGAAGTCTGTCTCTGAATGCCTCAAACTTCCCTTTTGCCAAGGGCTTGTCAGAATATCAACTAGCTACTAATCTGTGGGAATATACTGGAGCTTCATTGCTCCCTTTTGAACCATGTCTTGTATGAAGTGATATCTAATCTTTATATGCTTGGACCTATCGTGAAACACTAGATTCCCGGAGAGTTTGACACAACTCTGATTATCACAATAAATGACTGTGGGATCCAACTCCTGATCAAACAATCTTGCAAGTAACTTGCAGAGCCAGATGACCTCACAACCAGCAGTACTGGTTTCCATGTACTCTACCTCTGTTGAGCTAAGTGCTAGGGAAGTTTGCTTCCTACTGAATCAGGATATCATCGCTAATCCCAAGCTAAAGCAACACCTTGAGGTGCTCTTCTTGTCTGTTGCATTGCCTACATAATCTAAGTCTGAATAGTCCTGCAACTTCACTTCACCATACTCCACTGTGCCCCTCAAATACCTAAGCACATGTTTTATTGCTACCCAATGTTCTTGCCTTGGCTCCACCATGAACTGACTCAAGGTGTTCATTGAAAAACATATATCTGACCTGGTGTTGACCAAATACATCAAAGATCCCATCAACTACCTATACAACATTGAATCCACCAACTCTAAATCTGAAGTCGTCACCTTCTTCAGATTAGTGATCATCGATGTGGTCCTAGGTTTGCATTCCTCCATTCGAAACCTCTTCAAGATCTAAACTACATACATACCCTGCCCAAGGAAAATCTCCTCTGGTCTCTACCAAACCTCCAAACCCAAAAAGAAATGCATCATGTTGATGTCCATCATCTCAAATTTAGCTGCCATGTCTACTTTGCACAATGCAATGAACTTCTCTGCACCTGTCAAAAACAAGTCATCTACATACAGCACCAAAATGAGCAGATCAGTCTAAACAAATATGTAATATAAGTTAGAATATGCTTCACTTTTGGTGAATCCCATACTCTGTAGATATCCATCGATCCTAGAATACAATATTCTTGATGTCTACCTGAGTCCATACAAGGTTTTCTTAAGCCTGCACACATGGGACACCTTCCCATTTACCTCAAATCCCTAAGTTTGCTACATGTACACTTCTTCATCAATGATCCCATTAAGGAAAGTTGTCTTCACATCCATCCAATGTATCCTCCATACCATAAATGAAACAAAGGACATAAGTTCTCTAATGGAAGTATAACTGGCAACTTGAGCAAATATCTCCTCATAGTCTACTCCCTCTCTCTGGTAGAACCCTCTTGCCACAAACCTTGCTTTGAAATTCTCAATGTTTCCATCTGTAGCATGCTTGATCTTGTAGAGCCACCTGGAACTCACAACTAACTTTCCCTCCGATCTTGGCACTATGGCATGTTACCCCCCACCTAGGGGTAACTAAGGAGATTATGTCTCGAAGCCCGCAAGTTGCAGACATGGAGTGTCGAGAGCTATATGGACAGAGCATAGCCCTGTAGGGCCCTGTTATCGCACAGTTTGTAGCTAGGATAAAAGGCTATGAGATGGAAGGCCAAACTGGCGTAACAGGAACCTATCCCACCCAATGTTACCACGATAGGGAGGTTCTTTCCTTTTAGGGAGGTAAGGCCCAGGGGAGACGTCCCCGGTGACCTGGGGCTTTNAAAGGCTACGCCCTCCATGGGCTCATCAGTCATAGGGATCATGGCAATGTCAATCACATTTCATCATTAATATTATTAAACACATGCATAAAATCCCTAATACATCAGTTAATAGATCAAAGACGTTACACAAGCCTGCAATACAAGTCTGGGGAAAAGAACAAGGCATCCTATTGGGCTAGTGTCCACAGAAAAAGGAAAGTTCCCAGAAGGACCTCATCCAAGCCATGTAAGTGAGGTGATGTGGTCAGGGGATGCCTGAGCATGTGGGTGCAATGAGGGCCAAGATTGCATAAGTATTACCTGTGGGTGTCTTTGTAGAAGGCAAGCTATACCTGTCACGGATGCATTTTTTCAAAGCCCATTCTTGTCTTTATTCTTTTTATTCCCTTTTTTTTTATTCTTTTATTTGTTTTTTTTGTTCAAGAGCTAACCAGGGGACACTGCCTTGGCATGGTGACCAGAGCTGACAGCGTTACCCACAAACACTTTCGCAGAAATGAGAAGATTGCCTCGTGATGAGACCCCCTTTCCCTTGGCCAAGCAACCAAGAGTCACTGCCCTAGCGTGGTAACCAGTTGACGGCAATGTCATACCGCTAGGTACCTGTTATCCCCACTTTTTAGGGATAAATAGGAGATCATATCTCGAGGCCCACAGGTCCTAGACATGGAGTACCGAGAGCAGGATTGACCTGAGAATGGCCCTGGAGGGCCCACCTTTTCTTCATTCATCATCCTTGTCTTGTCAGCAGCAGCAGCATCCATCACCATCGGCTTGATCCTGTATCAGAAGAGGTTCTTGCTCCACGAGGTAATCGGTCCAAGTATCGTGGTATGTGTCACTTTTGATCATTGAAACCTTTATATAAATGCACCGGATTTCTTTTATCTCTAACAACTGCTTGGATCTTACATTAACCCACTTGACCATGCCTGGGGAAATTGGCAGCGTGCCCTAGCAACCCTGTGCCCATAGGTCTTAGTTTGCCACTGGGGGAATTTCTGAAAAGCCATCGTCCGCTCCCATCATAGCACCACTGTTTCATCTTATCTCCCACTCATTTATCCCATTCCCCTTGTTCGGGCATTGGGTTGACTTATTTACAGGATTGCACCTTATCTCGTGGGAAGAAGGGGCTAAAGGCCCATAAGGTAAAAGAAGCTAGTAAAAGACAAAAGCCTAGAAATAAAACCTCGAGATGCTTCGCCCACGGATCCCCGAGAAGGCAGTAAAAAGCCTCTCAGCAAGAAACAAGAGGGACCCGGAAAATAACAAAACAAGACCTAGTCAGAGGATAGGAAGTCTCATCACAAGCCAACCTATTAGGTCCATGGGTACCTAACAGTATGACACTGCCACCATCTTGTTACCACTCCAGGGCAGTGACCTTTGGTTGCATGGCCAAGGGGGGTCTCATCACGAGCCAACCTTCCCATGTCTGTGAAAGTGCTTGTGGGTAACGCAGTCAGCTCTGGTCACCATGCCAAGGCAGTGTCCCCTGGTTAGTTCTTGAACAAAAAAACAAATAAAAGAATAAAGGCAAGAATGGGCTTGAAAAAAATGCATCCATGACAGGTACAGCTCGCCTTCTACAAAGTCACCCACTAGGTAACACTTATGCATCCTTGGCCCTCACTGCACCCACATGTTTGGACATCCCCTAGCCACATCACTTCACTTACATGGCTTGGATGAGATATTTCTGGAAACTTTCATTTTCTTGTGGACACTAGCCCAATAGGACGCCTTGTCCTTTTCTCCAATCTTGTATTGCAGGTTTTTGTAATGTCATTGAGCTATTGAATCAGTATTAGGGGTTTTATGCATATGTTTAATAATATTGATGATGAGATGTGATTGGCATTGCTATGATCCCTGTGACTGATGAGCCCATGGAGGGCGTAGCTTTTGATGTGCAGGATCATGCCCGACGGACAAGTACCATTTAGACCGGTACACATGGGGAGATGACCAGTTCGGACCTCCATGGGGCTAAAGAGCCCACCAGATGGATGTTGAGACCCCATCAGGGGGCAGAGACAAGACAGAGCTTGATCAGGAGTTTTACACCTGAGAGGAGGAGGACGTTCCACCAGAGACACTCCGGCAAGACTGGACCTGAGGGAAATGACCCCTTTTCAGTGGAACACTGGCCTTGGAAGGTTTAGGACGTCCCCATCTTCACCATGATGTCATCCAACTTCATGGACGCTTTTGGAGGCAGACTGGGCAGCAGTGGCACGTGTGGCATGTTGAAGAAGCCCCTGGGGGGCTAACGTTTTGGTCCTGGATGTCTCATTTGCCCTAAAAAGGGCTAGCGCCTCCCTTGAAGAGACTTTTACTCTCTTTGCAGCTCAATTAGGGTTTTAATTTGACAATTTAATGTAAAAACAGTATTATCTTGGTATTATGGCCTTGTCGGCCTTTCTATGACCTAAAAAGTAAAATTAGGTCATTGATACACTATATATTGAGGGTTTTGACTCTCATTTTATTATCAACTTTCACTCACCACTTGGTGAGGTCTGAAATTTGTGCCCTACTTTAGGGTTTTGGCTGATTTAGTGAAGCGCACTTGTTGAAGGAAGATTCTCTTGCCATTTTTTGGCATTTCTATTGATGGAAGGTGTTACAACTAGGGTTTGCTATGATGTTTCTTGGTGAAATGTAAGTGAAATTCTGCAAAACTTCTTGATTGAATGGTTGTATTGTTATNCTATTAGGTCCATGGGTACCTAACAGTATGACATTACCACCATCTGGTTACCACGCCAGGGCAGTGACCTTTGGTTGCATGGCCAAGGGAAAGGGGGTCTCATCACGAGCCAACCCTCTCATGTCTGTGAAAGTGCTTCTAGGTAACGTTGTCGGCTCTGGTCACCATGCCAAGGCAGTGTCCCCTAGTTAGTTCTTGAACAAAAAAAGCAAATGAAAGAATAAAGGCAAGAATGGGCTTGGAAAAAATGCATCCATGACAGGTACAACTCACCTTCTACAAAGGCACTCACAGGTAACACTTATGCATCCTTGGCCCTCACTGCACCCACATGTTTGGACATCCCCTAGCCACATCACTTCACTTACATGGCTTGGATGAGATCTTTCTAGAAAATTTCCTTTTCTTGTGGACACTAGCCCAATAGGACGCCTTGTCCTTTTCTCCAATCTTGTATTGCAGGTTTTTGTAATGTCTTTGAGCTATTGACTGATGTATTAGGGGTTTTATGCATATGTTTAATAATATTGATGATGAGATGTGATTGACATTGCTATGATCCCTGTGACTGATGAGCCCATGGAGGGCGTAGCTTTTGATGTGCAGGACCATGCCCGACGGACAGGTGCCATTTGGACCGGTACACATGGGGAGATGACCAGTTCGGACCTCCATGGGGCTGAAGAGCCCACCAGGTGGATGCTGAGACCCCATTAGGGGGCAGAGACAGGATAGAGCTTGATCAGGGGTTTTGCACCTGAGAGGAAGAGGACGTTCCACCAGAGACACTCCGATAGGACTAGACCTAGGGGGAATGACCCCTTTTCAATGGAACGCTAGCCTTGGAAGGCTTAGGACGTCCCCATATTCACCATGACATCATCCAGCTTCATGGACGCTTTTGGAGGCAGACTGGGCAGCAGTGGCATGTGTGGCATGTTGGAGAGGCCCCTGTGGGGCTAACATTTTGCTCTTGGATGTCTCATTTGCCCTAAAAAGGACTAGGGGATTTTACTCTCTTTGCAACTCAATTAGGGTTTTAATTTGACAATTTAATGTAAAAACAATATTATTTTGGTATTATGGCCTTGTTGGCCTTTTTATGACCTAAAAAGTAAAATTAGGTCATTGATNCTCTTTCCCCTAGGGTTTTGATTCTAGGGCCCTGCCATTGCAGCACTCTAGAACCCTTCCCTCTTGTCCTTGGCCTTCATTCCTTCAACTTTGCGTCCTCTTCTTGATTGACTCCATCTACCCCTAGGCACTGATCTTAGAGCCACAACGTTGAAGTGATAGTGCTCAAACAAACTCTCAAAACTTTTAATTTTGAAATCCTAACTAACTAGCTAACCCTAACTAGGCTAACGTCACACTTGGTTATCCCATCTTGACGCAGCACCTTTGAACGATAAGCAATTGGATGATGATTGAAAGCATTTATTGAGTAAAAGATTGATTAGATACATTGTTGATTACATCCTCTCAATAGTTATTGATGAATTGATACTTCTCCATTGCTACATTGATAAAACGTTGATCTCATTGATATTTGTTGCTTTAAATTGCTTACATATTAATATCAGATAGTTGCATGATGTACTAACCCACTGAATCATACCCTGCATATATTATTTTCTATTGTCTTGTTCCGGGCAGATGTTCTCATTTGGGCATACACTTCTTTATTGGTTGATTAGCCGGACTATCTGATCTTGGTGGTAACCTGTGAGGAGGGACTTTAACCTTGNAATTACCTCATGGAGCAAGAACCTCTTCTGATACAGGACCAAGCCGATGGTGATGGATGCTGCTGCTACTGTCAAGACAAAGACAATGGAAGAAGAAAAGGTGGGCCCTCCAGGACCATGCTCAGGTCAATCCTGCTCTCGGTACTCCATGTCTAGGACCTATGGGCCTCGAGACATGATCTCCTAGTTATCCCTAAAAAGTGGGGATAACAGTTCCCTCTTTTTCATTGATGCATTCTACACATCACCACCACCAGCATCCACCACACTGGCCTGGTCCCAAAGGGCAATGGGTCTTGCTCCATGAGGTAATGAGCCCGAGTATCATGGTGAGTGTCACTCTAATAATTGAATCATTTGAATATGTTGCAAAGAATCTTTCTTGATTACAGAACGTTTTCTTGGAATTTATACTATTTGACTTATTTAACCCTGGTGGGTGTCATTTTGTCCAAGTAAGTTGGTCACCCTCGGGAATAGGGTGTTGCTAGTGGGTTCCTTGAAGAGTCATTGTCCATTCCCCATCATACTTATCACCTTCCATACTTCTTTCCTTCCATCTCCTTACCTTTTGGGATTTTCGGGTGTACTGACCCAAGAAGGGATTGTACCTCATTTCATGGGAACAAGGGGCTGAAGGCCCAGAGGGCAAAGTAGCTGGCAAAAGATAAAATCCAAATGATGAACCTTCCAGATGCTCGTCCAAGAGGTCTTGAGAAACAATGAAGCGTTATCTCTTGAAAGCATAAGACCTGCAAAAGTAAAAGCTCACATATATAGACGTCCCACTTGTTGAGAGATCTACACAAGTGCATTACAAGCTATACTTTACCCCTATGGCACTTTGTGTACCTCTCCCTTCAAGTGACATTGGGTACTGCCTCTCAAGCGCTATGTTACCCATTTGGAGTACCCGATTGTTCTGGACTTTAATTAATTAATGGCAATAAATGGGCTTGGAAAAATGTTGCATCGTAGACAAAAGGCAGCACGCCCTCTACAAAGGCACCCATGAATGAGACAATACAAACCCTTGTATGTCATGAACCCCATGCACAGAAGTTTACCCCACTCCACTTCACATGCACACATGGCTTAGATGGGTTTCTCTCGGGAAACACCTAGGACCTGGGGAATGGTTGACCCAATAAGATGCCTTGACAACCAAAGTTACCAAAACCGAACCGGTCATTGAACCGATCGACTCCAAAAAACCGGAACCGGAAAAAAACCGGATCAAAAAACCGGTCACTAAAAATACATAAAATATTCAAATTTTAAAAAACAAATACATATTCATGTGCATCCATGTGAATCCAAACCATTATACACAAATTTGCAGAGTTTCTCATATATATTCATGTGCATCCATGTGAATTCGATTCCAGAATCCAAACCACTATACACAAATTTGCAAAGTTTCTCATATATATTCATGTGCATCCATGTGAATCCAAACCATTATACACAAATTTGCAAAGTTTCTCATATATATATAACAAGTA